>JASANC010001213.1:0-27381 GCA_030248135.1 Theristus sp. LFF4_11 | reverse complement strand
CGAACACACATCGGTTTTCTGAAATTGAGGATATTTTCAATTGAAAGTTTGTTTTTTCATAGAATTTTTAAGATTTGGAATTGCCTTACCCAAGCAATAGGGTGTGTCCTTCGTCCACAGTTGATCTGCGCCGCACGTCGATGCCAAATAGCCTTGTTCATAAAAGGCACCGCCTGCAATGTTATATTGGCTTTGACTCTAGATTTTGAAATTTTCGACATTGAACAAAATCGTCTGGGACTATGGTCACACCTCGGTCTACGAGACGATATCCGGGTTGACAATAGTAGTGTATTGTGCTATTGACTGGGTAACGCAAAAATGCAGTAACGAATCCATTTCGAGGGCTGCTCGGTGGGTCGCAGTCAGGTGCTGCAGAGAAGAAAATGTTGAAAATGAACACTTTTTCAATTTTCCAATGAACATTTTGCTTCACATGAAACTCAGACAGAACTCGCAGGCACTCTGGAAATCCTCGAGGTGTCCAGCCTGACCATCGCGATTGCGCCCGTGTCCAAATCTTGATAGCAGACGCGTTCGGTTGGACCAGTCAGCAGTGGGTCGTGACGTTCGCAGGAATAACTAAAGTAACAAATGTTGTCGCCAATCATGGGTGACCGTCAAAGTGGTGCTTTATCTGAGAAAAAACGGAACAAACTGTATAACGTCTCCCGCATGGTACATTCCGTTGTCGGTGGGTGGTGGGTGGTACGAAGCCATGCCCATAGTGACCTTCGGGGGCGCACAGCGCATATCTGCAAATGAAATTTACCATTTTACACCTTTGTGTAAACTCTTTGCTTTTCTAGGCTAACAGAGTTTACCGGGGCACAGTGGTGGTTCCGGCAGTAGCCATGTTCCATTTGAGAGGCAAACATTCTCGTCGGCGCCGTTCACTCGAAAACCGAACTGCATTCTGCCGGATGCGTCCAAGCTAGAAGTAACGTGCGACACTGCCAGCGAGCAACTGTGAACTGTTGATGTGCTCCACACCACCGCTTTCCTCAAAGCGACTCGTGTTTTGATGGTGACAACGAATTTCTACAAAAAATGTCCTCAACCAGTATTGTTTATTGTTCTGCACTAGGCCAGGTTCATCGTTTTACAGTCGTGTTAGTGCGACCGTTTCAAAATATAACCAGTCATGTCAAGATAAAGTTGTTGGCTTTGAATTTTCATGCGCCATGAGGCATCGCTAACCCAAGCAAGAATGATTGACGAGCAGATCTGGCCTGAACACAGGTGGGGAACTCAGCGGCTACGCTGTCTGTCATCAACCACTCATTTGGAGCGCACGAGCAGTGGTAGCCACCAGGACGATTGTGGCACTCTTCTTCGCAACCTCCGTTGTTCAACAAACATTCGTTTTGATCTGTGCAATTCAAAATCTAAACTAACACGCTAACATGCTGCCATTCAGCCTACCGTCAATTAGACAACGTTTCAGGCTTGTTTTGAACTATGAAAAGACAGACTGAAGCAGACCACAGCACTGTTCACCGGCAACCGAGTCGAAGCCAACGTCACAATCGCACACAAAGATCCGTTCAAGTTTCGGCAAAGACCGGTGTCACCGCAGACAGTCCAGTTGCTGGTGCATTCGTTAATATCTGTGCAGAAAAGGACCTGATCAAAGCCTGCTAGGACTAGGTTTATCCACGTTTTCAGGTGTGGATGAAGCTGAGCTACGTGCGGACCGTGACATTTTGGATTCGAGGACAAGGTTCCGTCGATTTCACAGTTGATCTCGCGTTCTTCCGGCTCGAATCCGTCGTCGATGCACTCCACAGTTACCGTCTCGTTGACGGTTGCATTTTCCGCCGTCAAGAAGCCAAAATCGACTACCGGTGCATAACACATGGTGGCTGCAATTGCAACAGGGTTCAACCGTATGGTTTTTGTCGAGGAACGAACCCACCGACCCTTTTTAACTCATTTGTTCACTGCTGTAATTGAATGTGCACAACGTGAGAGCCACTAACGTGCACAAGCGAACGTCGGTTGCGACCAGCTGCCATTGTGCAGGCATTGCGTGTGTGGCCAGCCACGGAGTAACGGAGTACGATCGATCGCACGTGTAATTCGCCAGTGCACCGACTTGCGCTTGAACGTCGCTTGACACAACAGCATGCTCCACCACCGGGGCACGACCACACGTGATTTCTGACAAGTGGCATCGCAAAGGCTGTCATGTATCGGTTTACTGAAACACTGGTGCGATTCTTACAAATCGATATCACCGATTGCACTAACTCTGGCAGTACATTTGCGGTTTCCATTGTCCATCGGCGGCACACACACGACAGACCGTCCGTGCGTGCCCGGTAACCGTAATGGCACCGGTACTGTACGGTCGCACCGTACCCGATGCCGCTTAGTGCGGTCACGTAACCGTTCGCAACTACAGGAGGTGGACATCGTTCGCCTGAAAAACGAAAAATTAAAAGCCTGAATACACTTGAATTAAAGTTTGTAACGTGAACAAGTTTGATAGCCAGACGGGTACGGCAACAGTCAACAACAGACCAATGCAGTCTCCAAGCGGTGCTGACCACCGCCCGGCGGCGCGACACTCGATCGTCGACTCGCCTTTCAGCCTCCAAGGCGGTCGGCAGTGGAACGTGTTTGTGGCTCCATAATGATGGCGAATCGGTCTAGATGGCTACAATTTTTGCCCGGTGTTCAGTGGTGGGCAGTCTGAATGGAAGAACACAGGGTACTGACCAAAAATGTGCAAATTTAAAAGGGCTCGAATTCGTCACCAGACCAGTATACTAAATAACCTGGCCCGTATGTTAGGTTGAAAATTGGTTTCGTGTTTTGCGCTGCCAGCAGTTGCACACGAATGTGTCCACGTAGCGAAGTGTAGGTGTTCGTCGGACGGTGTTGTAGATCTGAGTGTAGATACAATGCTCTACAGCTGAACAAGTGTTGGTTGCATGATTGGCGTGCCCTGTGAAAGATTTCGTTTGAAAGAACACACACCATCAGCGACCCATTTGCATCTTGGTTGACATTCTGCAGTGAAATGCTGAGCGATCGATTTGCCAAATTAATTGATCAGCCAACTGCATCGGAGTGCTCTCTTGATTTTCATCTTTGGATTCTGGCCTGGTGCTACTAAGTTCGCCACTGGGCTTATTGAGTCGAAAATTGTCGCAGCCTGTTTCGAAGATTCGAAAATTGGATCAAGTTCAGTTGTTTATTGTGAAAACACATCTGACCTTTTCAATTACCGTGCGCCTTCTAGCGGTTCTAAGTTTGAAAGTTAGAAACGTACCAGTTTGATACGAAAGTGAGAATCCTTTTGCGCCTTTGCTGTCCATTTGGGCGCGAAACACGAGCGTTATTTCATTGCCGGTGCTGGTGAGCACTTGGGGTGCAAAAGCTGCATCGCCCGGCTTGCGACCAGCGAATTCGGTAATCAGGTTCAAATTTTTGTCGTAAACTCGCAGCCAGTCACCAATGGACAAAGAGAAATCGATGAACTGCAGAAGATGATAAAAAGTCCATTCAACAGAACCAGGCACTACATTTGACTTATTCTGCGATATGGGACGACGTCACGTTGGTCATCAAAGATGAGCAAATTGGCGAACCTGAATGCTGAGAACATCGTTTTGGTTTGTTGCGGACAGCGTCCACCGACAGTACAAATTCGACGCGTATTTTCTGTTGAAATCCGCATAACGGGGACTGCTCAAAAGTTTCGACGTTCCACTGTTGATGTGCAACGTTGCTGGCGGACCACAATCGTGGTTCACTGAAATTTGTCATTGAAATTTCAATGTCTAACACACAGCAACGACGCGATTGGAATTTTTGAAGTTGCCACCGTTGATCTCAGGGATTGCGACTGTCACAGTTTGAAAATGTTTTGCAAATTAATAATGTTGCTTTGCAATCACTCACCAACCACCGTGTATTCAATTATGAACCCGCTTCGTTTGATCGATTCATCCGATGTGAAATTCAACATGATCACATTGGCAGCACTGATCAACTCGTGGTTTGTCATGTTTGCCGAGAATTGGCCTTGCTCGAACGTGTACAGGTCGCCCTCAGTGACTCGGAGGATGTCGTGCTCAGGCTCAGTGTCGAACAAGTGAAACTGGAGAATGGAATGGAAGAAATTGCATGTGTAGATAGATGGAAGACGAAAAAGAGGAGCAAAGAAATTGGATGCTGCTGTTGAACGTGGCGTTGAAAATGAGTTTCGAATTCGTTGCAGCAACGTTCACCTTGAGCAGGATTCTGTGGCCCGGCCGCGCGTTGATCGTCCAAGCGCAGTGCACTCCGTTCGGATAGGGCGCCGGATACCGAGGACTCGTGATATTACCATTTGGTTTGTCATTGGCGTCAATGGTCTCACGGCACGGTGGCCGGCGACAGACGTCTGACGATTCGTCGGACGCATCAGCGCAATCAGTGTGATCATCGCAAAGCAGATGGCCACTGATGCACGCTGAGTGGTCGGCGCAACGGAATTGGCCTGTAAAAGTGGTTTTCAACGATGGAAACGAAAGTCGTTTTTAGTGTGTGTTCATACCGGTTATAAACGGTGTGATATGCTCTTATAACCTCTCACAGTCAAACGGTTCACCCAATTAGCGGTACCTTGGAGACAAGCGAACGTTTGGCACAAGGGCGGCAACTGTGTCGTGCAGGCGTCAATCAGCCACCCGAACGACGGCAAGTCTTTTGTGTGCGCGTTCAGTGCGACACAGGCGTTTGTCGCCCTGCGTCCCGCCGCTGTCCGATTCGGTTGCCCGTTCGCCCACAGCTCCGAATACTCGACCACTTGGCGCGCGCTGCTGTCGCGGAACGTCCATTTACTGTGATCGGCGTCGCGCTCGTAGTAGAAACCTTGGAACACCGAAAAAAACTGTAGAATAATGCTGAACTGTGAAAAAAGAATCTAGCCTATTTTCGAAAAAACGCCAGCTGGTCAAGAAGATGGAATACGGATCATCACCTGTCCAGAAGCGCATCTCCTCTGGGTTGTCGCAGTTTTCTTCAATCTTCTCCGACAGTATCTTTGTGAGCAACCAGTCGCGCAACGTTGACAACCGCATGTTTTGCCTAGAACCGGGAACAAATAGTCGATCGCTGTGGAACAATCGCAGGCAAAATTCGCAAGGTAATATAAAACCGGAAACTTTAAACTTTTCGGAAAGGTTGCAAAAATTACTGTTGGCAGTATTGCTTCGCTGCTTCCCACGGCAGGCGCATGTCTTGGAGCAAGTAGTAGCATTTGTCTGCGGCCAAATACCAAGCTGCAATTTTGAATGTGTGCCACTACTTTGACAATTGTATGCGACCACTTCATTCATCAAGTTCTTTGAATTTCATGTGGTTCTGGAAGCCTATAAAAAGCCTGTTAGTCTACCCTGTGGCTCGGTGCTTGGACAACTCCAGTTCACATTGCCATCGTAGAAACGAATCGTATTTTGCTGAAAAGTTTTGATTTGTTCATTAAACTTAGTTAAGGTGTAGCGAATTGGTATAAATGTGTGCTTGGATACTGACCGAATCGACAATAGTCAGCAACGAACACAGCAATGCCGATGCAGCTCTTGAAATTTGACCCATTTTCTTCTATGCAACGTTGTACTGCCCAGGTCAGAATATCACGAACTTCAGACAAATCGAAAACTGATCACATATTGTATTTTTCAACTTGAAACACGGCTTTTCGAAAAAATTCTTCGACTAGAAAAATATATTTTTAAACAGTGTGTTTTATCTTAGTCAAATAAAAATAAAACAATATATACATAGTGCAATACAGCTAAATGCGAGCAAAGAAACTGTAAGAAATGCTAATGCTAACAACTCAGGTGTGCACCGCACACGTGTATTTTTTCGAGCAATGGAGTTTTCAAGGGTTTTTGGGCGTTGGCAACGTCACGTTTAAAAAAATGATTGTTACATCCACACAAGCACCCTATGTGAAACACTGAAAACCACACAAAACCATTGAATACCGTTTTGTTGTTGGTAAAAACGAACAAAACTGTTTTGACACAATGAGTAGAAGGTTTGATTGAAACTGAGCAAAAAAGTCGTCAAACTGTTTGGCTAAAACTGATCGATAAAACCATAGTAAAATCATTGTATTTGCTTATCTGTAACTGTGCTGAAATGATATAACAGTAAAAAACAGGCATGGAGTGAAAACTGTTACAGACGTGATAACCGACAAGATCACAGCAACAGTCAGACAGCCAACACAGCATTTTACAGTTTCATCCAACATTCAAGGTCACTGCAGTCTGTCAGTTTCAGTCTCAGCAAATATCCAGCATCCATGCAGATCGACGGTGAAAATCAAACTAAAAAAGTGCTCTCTGTTGGCTGAACATCGGTGAATCACCGCAGCATTTTATCTCTCGATTCTGGGATTCAAGTTTTTGAACGGTGTGCGTGTTTGTTGCGTAAAAAGCCGTCGTCCACTAGCATTATTACGTGTCGATTTTGATTGTTTGCAGTTGTTAAAATAAAAAGAATTGTTGGTAATCTGAATTAACGTCGCATTTTTTCTCACAAACCCACATACACGGTTTTGAGTGATTTTGAGTTTTGTTTTCTGTGAACAAAACGGCAATTATTGCTGTGGTTCAGAAATTTATTTTCCTGATAACAAACCACCACGGAACACGCAAGAAACAGTTTCCCGTCTCAGAACTGAGCAAAAATTGAGACATTTCTTTCAAATTAATCCAGTTCATGTGTGTTCTATCATGCTGCATTTCAATGTGGGAAGTATTGTGTGCGAGATGACACTGGGCCAAAAATTCTCAGCATTCAGGTTTCAACGCAGCATGTATCCATGGTAACAAGCAGTCGTGAAGCCGCATTAATGGTGACATGCTGGATTGAAAAACGTGAAAGAACTCATTGATTGAAGTGGTGTTTGTGAGAACTTTTGATCACAAATCAATTCATCCAAAAAAGTTTTGGTATGCTACCAAGCTGTTCCAAAACATCATTATTTATTCAAGAAAGACTCAGCTCTGTATCATAATAATTGTTTGCATGGTTCGCATCTGTTAGCCACGTCTTTGATTAGTCATCAGTCCGTCTGCCCCACTGCTCCACCGTGCCAACGAAAAAAAACGGATTTGGCTGGCACTGTTATCATCAAGCTATATGATGAAGAACTGCTGACAGCAAAGTTTAAAAGCGTTTTCAGACCAAAAACTTCTATCTATGCAGAAAAAATAATAGAAAACAATGGGCAACTGTTTTGGTGCATTAAAACGACGACACCGGTAAACGTACAATTGTTTTTTTTTGCTTCTTGGTTTTTTTCAAGTTCAAAGTAGAAATTAACTTTTAATTTCCAAAAATAGATATGATTTATTAATTTAGGGTTTGTACGATCGGCGTATATGGCTGTGACAATGCCGGCAAAACGACAGTGATACAATCAATATGTGGAGGTAAAAGAGGCGTGCTTCAATTTATCGCCCCACGATCAGTTTAATTGTGCTGTTAATCGGGAGTTTTTTCCTCAGTGATGTATCTATTATAAATAGTGAAGGGCCCGAATAATAGTTCCCAATTCCCGAAGAATGAATGTAACACTCATACACAGAATCACTGGCTTCCGTTGCACCCACGGTTGGATTCAAGCGTCACCAGATACAGCAGAAGCCGTTCACTATGGTGCAATTGTACGACGTTGGCGGTGGCGAGCGCATCCGCGATATCTGGCCCAGTTATTTTGCTGAGGTATACGCGCCTAACGTATCGCAATTAAAATCGGTTCAAGAATTGTGCGATTCATTCTCCAACTGAAATTTGCCCAGCCAACCAACGAATCGGCTTTGTCTTTTTGAACGCAGTCATGTCCATTTATTTCAGTGCCATGGCATCATCTTCGTTGTGGATGCGTCCGACGGTGAGCGATTGACTGAAGTGAAAACGGTGCTGCACGGTGTGCTTGGCAGTCCGTTGATACGCGCGAAACCAGTGCTCCTGTGAGTGTCGTGTTTGTTGCAGCTTGTTAGACACAACACGTGTCAAAGTGCACTTTGTGGTGTTGTGCGACCTGCTGCATGTGATCTGTGACATTTTCATTGTTGTTTGACACAACATAATATCTAACAGCGCTTCTTATTTCAAGTGTTCAGCTCAAGCAGTTGATGCTTTCAAAGTGCTTGTTGCAGCCTTCTCAACAAACAAGACCAACCGGACGCCATTGATGAGTTCGATGCTGAGGAGCGTCTCGCTCTTGTTCAGGCTGTCAATAAATTTCGAACGCCATGCCGAATTGTAAGCTGTATTTTTTGTTCTTTAGGCTTTTTGTTCATATTATGTTTTCACGAGTTTTATCTCAGTGAAAACCTGCTCCAAGACGTGTGACTTGCAGGAAACCTGTCAAGCAAATCGTGGCGTTGGCAGCGGCGGCGACCGCGCAATGCAGGCCGGCTTCCAGTGGCTGCTGCACAGAATCGCCAGTCAGTATGACGCAATGCACAGTCGTGTGGAGGCAGACACAAAGGCAGAGGCGGACGCACGGGCACAACGACGCCAGGAGGCCATCGAACGGGTATAGCTTTGATGTTGGAGAAAGTGGCGGACCGAACTGACTTTATTTGCCATAGAACATGCGCTTGTTACTTACATTTTCGCGCCTGCGCATGACAAACGAGCGTATTCCAAGCAAATGACGTCAGTTCGATTCGAGACGTTCGAATAAACTTACAATACGCAGCTAGATGATCGGTCGATTGCAACTGGGCACGCTTGACATTGACACCAACAGCACAGAATTTGATCCAAAAATACAAACTGTTCATAACTTTCTCATTCATACAGGTGCGAAAGCGAAAAGCAGAAGAAGAAGGAGCGCCACAAGACAGTGCAGACGCGAACGGTCATTTGCCGCTCGAGACGACCAGCCGTGTCGTTCTTGACCCGGTGCAACTGCCAAATGGCGACAGCGGCTCTGTGAAATTCTTCAAGAATCGTGTATTGCCGTTCGATCCGTTGCCAAAAATTGTGGTTTGTCACTGTTTGTCTGTTTTCGGATAGCCCCTTTGTGTTTCACGCTAATTCCAATGAGAAAATTTCACTGTGAATGTTTCTAGGAAGAGCCACGTTCCACCGAATCATCGAATCGTCTTGCACCGTTAAAACTGCCACCCCTGCACGCAACGCGATCCGTGTCCGCAGAAGACAACACACAGACGCAGGAAGCGTCGGCATCAGATCACTCAAGAGACAGTCGACGGAGTGACCGAAGCTCCGCCTCATCGTCCTCGTCCGGCTCAAGTTCTGCCAGTTCCACTTCTTCACAAGGAAGTCCTCAGTCTGAACCTGTTAAGACGTCAATCGATCACGACAATGCGCAGAAAGAGGACGTTGCATCAGAATCAGAGTCCAGCGATGATTCAACGAAAAACCGCAAGCAAGCGGATGAAAGCGACAACGAACTGCTGGAGCCGGTCTCTGTCGGCAGTGAAACACCGGCGCCTCAGTCATCATCAACCGCAGCTGTTCAACGGCAACAAAGCAATTCGAGTTTACAGTTGGCCAGCCCAACAACACAATCGAATCATTCCACGTTACTCAGCGCTGGATTATTGTCAAACGTGCAAGCCGAGATTCATGCAGCCCCGCCGGGACTGACCGCAATCAGTCCTGGTGTGATCAGACGACCGATGAAAGTGCAAACAAACGGCTCGCTGCTGCTGAGGAGGCTGTCCGCTGAGCACTCTGTTCAGCGACAAGACAGTGAGCACGAGCGAAGCGATGGAAACAGGCAGAGACCAGCATCGGCGACCGTCATCAATCCAATGCCACAGTCACCCGTTATTGTGCCAACCGTTCATACAGGTATTTTTCAGTGCACTTCATCTAACTTCGGTGCTGAGTCAAGCATGTTTTTTCCCCGTTTTAAAGGCGTTTTTAACTTTAATTTAACCAAAAGATTTGGTGCGTTTTCTACTGCAGATAATAGCTACATTCATTTATTGGTTGTTTTCAGTTTGAACTTCCGTATGTGCACTAAACAGTTCAAAAATTGCCAAAAAAACATTTTCCACTGTAGACTCGCCGTGCGCAACGCGTGACGCGAGCAGCGACGATCGCTCCACGGGCAGATCGGACGCCAGCGCTCGCAAACAGAGACGCAAAAGTCGGCGCCTCACACGGCTGCTTGCCGCTCAGAGACGCCGACAGAATTTCGTTGGTACAACGGTGGACTCGGTGAACGAAGACGCAGAGGCCGAGGCAGTTGAGTGCATGCAATCAGTTGAGGCAACCGATCGACAAGGGCAAGTCGTCACACAAGACTCCAATCGGGGTCAACCTCACGAGCTTGCCAGCAACATCAACGAGTCACCAACTCACCCGCCATCGGGCCCTGTCTCTTCAAACATGTGGTGATCTCTTCATTGAATGCCAATTCATATGTTACAATTTTGCTTTATTCCATCATGATCTCAATTTGATTAATAAAAGTACCTTGTTTAGTTCTGTTTTTTAAACGAATTCACTGCAGAAAAAAAATCATAGCAAGAAACAATATCAGCCTCGCATATTCCAGTCCCGGAAACGCTAGATTAGTATTTTTAGTAGGAATATTAAAATATTATGAAAACGTGATATTTGCGGCCTGAATCGTTAATAAATTTTTGAAGCGCCACAGGTGTTTATTCTTGCAAGAGTTACAGTGTTATATGAAAGTCGACAAAAGCCATAATTAAACAAATAATCGTGTGCTGTGTTACGTAGCAACGTTGCTTGCAAAACGCACTTTGTGATAATGAAGTCTCGACGTTATTTTAACAACAAATCATGTTGAAAGGGCATTCAGTCTCATTCGATAGACTATCTTCATATATAGTTGTTCCAAATCCCGTTTGCATGATTTTAACAAAAAGGTTAGACTTAGTTAAACATTGACGAAAACTGCATTTATTAGCAAAGAAACATTTCACTTTAACAACGTTTCTCTTTTTCAGTGAATTTTTCAACAACTCCCCTTGAATTTGAGATGATACAATAATGAACATGAGCCGTCATCAGCATGCAGCACGCGCGAGCAGCAAGCACAGCATGGCCTCGCGTACCACTGTGTCAACCGAGACTACCACGGTAACGACTACGACAGAGCCAACTGGCACGTACTTTGACAACAGCTCATCAGGCTCATCGCCGTATCATCACCGGTCCGGCTCAGAAAGCAGAATAGCCAAGCAGAAACACCAGCAGCAGCACGACCGTGGCTTGAACGCGTCAACTAAAGTCATCAACGCGACCACCAATGTTCTGTTCGTTCAGCCGAAACCAACGAAATCGGGCGAGAAGACGAGCAAATCGAAACAGGAAGATGCACAACAGAAATATCGTCGGTCGGTGGCGTCGATCACGGCGCTGCGACGGTCGTCGACACTCTGGCGATTGGCACTCGCGAAACAGGTGACCTGTTGCCAAGTGTTCTGGTTGCAACTATTTACCACTCGCAACTAAAGGGGCATTCATGAAACAGTATTTGGTGTCCTCGCAGCTATGTTTTAACACAGCTACGCGTCAGTAATTACTGCTTCATGAATGCGCTTTTAAGGTCACCAAAACATGACAATAAAATTATGAAAAACCTCAACACACATCAACAGATCAACAGCGTCCGTGTGCACCTATTGCAGACCGGTAGCTCAGATGATTTTTCTGTTTCAAAGAACATGTGGCTACGCAACGCAACAGTCTGTTCTGTTGCGACTGGTAAAGCTTTTCTGTAAACTGCAACAACAACAACACAGAAAAATGTCGAATAACAGCACTCAACACTCCAGTGCTCACACTCTGTGTTTGTGTTTAATTGGTTTTGAGCAATCAAATGTTCTAGCTGGTAATAGTTTCTTTCAGTTTAGAACAACTGTTTATGTTTGTTCAGGTCGCTCAGAACGAATCGATGCAGTCATCCGCAGGCGGTGACACCACGAAGTCGCATGCACGCCACAAACGGCTGACACACGCACACAGCAGCGTCCGTTGAACGGCACTCATGGAAGGCATTGCTGCTCTGAGACATTGTCACTTGACGCATCATCGGGCGTTGCAATGATGATGCAACGTTTTCATCTTCGTTTATCGGAATTTGCAAACTGCGTCGAAATGTGATATTTTGTTTTTCTTACTTTTGTTCTATTCACATACAAAAAATGCTCTCACTGGCTTGTGCAGAGACCTTATGACTTAAAATTTGGAACACTGTTAGAACATTTCGGGAGATTTTTTCTGATCTAAATTTTTATTGGTTTTCACGTTTCAGTTACTGTGCAATTTTTAAAAAATTGCAATTTTTGACATGAAAACAAAACTAAAAATGGAATTGCATTGTTCAGTGCAGAAAGCAATCAGTCTGCTGTAATGAAAAAATCCGAGTGGCAAATGTGTGAAATAAAAGAAGAAAAAATTTGAAAACATAAATTGGCATGTGTTCTGAGCAGAACCATGTTCACATCTTGCTCTTTAGCTTTGCACTTTTGATTGATGAACTTTCAAAATTTATGATACTTCAAAGCCGTATTTTCTACATGACGTGAATAAGTTAGCTACATATCGTGTGCACCCACGTAGTCGCAAAATGACGTAAAATATGTTTCATAGTTATTATTTTTCAGAACTTTGCCGTTCAAGCGTCTCCATGTATATTCATATTATCTAAAAATGCGTGGACGATTAAAGAAGAATATGCCTTGGGCAGTGAAAGACTGGCTCGACAACGCTTTTCAAGTCTCTGAGGAACAGGATACGACAAAGAGTAATGCTTTGTATTGAGACAAATGACCTTTCAATTTGCGGATTTCGGGCATTTAGCGACCACTAAAACTACTAAAATAACAATCAGACTTTACTCGCTGACACTGGTTTGTTCAGGACAAATTGTATCGCAGAAGCATTGCGGAACGCAAGGTCTCCTGTGGCAAAGGCAATGACTCACGGGACAGACGGTTTATCCTGCCACACTAGTTGAAGGTGACACCGGTAAAAAAGGTAAAAATCAACGGAAGACAACTCCTTTTTGTCACTGGTGCTGGTGTGTACACAGCGGTGCGTACGTTAACAACAACGAAAAAGCTACATGCAACAATGTTTTGCAATCTCTAATTTTTCTGTTTTTGCACAGAATTTACAGAATTTCGCACATGGCGTGATTTTAGATTAAATCGAAGAGAACAATTAAAAAATAACTTCAAAGTTTTACGCTTTTCAGAAAAACGAAAACGAAAACGAAAACCTTCGGATTCGCTGCCCTCCGGGGATATAGCGACCGCAGGCCACCGAAACCGAAATCGGGCTAAGATCACTGGTGCCCCCAGGACAGAGCGGGGCTTAGAGGCTGCCCCCCTCACATGCCGAGGGTATTGGTTCCACGGGATGGTGAGCCGTCCATTCCCCAATCCCACCGGAGTTTGGTACCTTCGGGTTTCCGGAATCGGTGGGGGGCATGCTTCAAAAAAACAAACAAACGCGGCGCAAAAATATGACCCTTATGTACTTGTATCCGTTTGTACCACATCAGAGACTTGAAAAGCGTTGTCGAGCCAACTCTTTCACTGCTTACACAAGGCCATATTCCTTCTTTTATATGCGTCTCACGCATTTTTAGATAATATTCTGACTTTTACATAAGCCCCGAAGGTCGGACCAAAATCACAATTCGTTGGTCACACATTCTTCTAAACCCCGGTCAACTTAGGTTTTTCATTTTTCGTTTTTTAGGCCGATTTCTCCTATGCCATTTCTACGGCCGATTCCCCAAAATCGTCACGATTCAGTACCTAGAATCGCTCACAAAAGAAAAACTGACCCAAAAGCCGTGATCGGCGTAATGAATTACCATGGAAAACACCGTTTTCTTGTTTTTCATTTCTGGACCGGTTTCGCTAAATTCCACGGCCGATTCACCATAAATCGTCACGATTCATATCTAGAGTTGCTCATACAAGAAAACTAACCCAAAATCCGTGATCAGCACATTGAATTACCCTGGAAAAACCGTTTTCTCGTTTTTCATTTCTGGACCGATTTCGCCAATTTCCACGGCCGATTCGCCCGAAATCGTCACGATTCAGTATCTAAAGTTGGTCAACAAATAAAAATAACCCAAAATTCGTGATCAGCGGATTGAATTACCCTGGAAAACACCCTTTTCTTGTTTTTCGTTCCTGGACCAATTTCGCCAACTTCCACGGCCGATTCGCCCGAAATCGTCACGATTCAGCATCTAGAATTGCTCACGTAAGAAAACTAACCCAAAATTCGTGATCAGCGCATTGAATTACCCTGGAAAACACCCTTTTCTTGTTTTTCGTTTCTGGACCGATTTCGCCAACTTCCACGGCCGATTCGCCCGAAATCGTCACGATTCAGCATCTAGAGTTGCTCACGTAAGAAAACTAACCCAAAATCCGTGATCAGCGCATTGAATTACCCTGAAAACACCATTTTCTTGTTTTTCGTTTCTGGACCGATTTCGCCAACTTCCACGGCCGATTCGCCCGAAATCGTCACGATTCAACATCTAGAGTTGCTCACGTAAGAAAACTAACCCAAAATCCGTGATCAGCGCATTGAATTACCCTGGAAAACACCATTTTCTTGTTTTTCGTTTCTGGACCGATTTCGCCAACTTCCACGCCCGATTCGCCCGAAATCGTCACGATTCAGCGTCTAGAGTTGCTCACGTAAGAAAACTAACCCAAATTTTGTTATAAGCGCATTGAAATACCCTGGAAAACACCCTTTTCTTGTTTTTCGTTTCTGGACCGATTTCGCCAACTTCCACGGCCGATTCGCCCGAAATCGTCACGATTCAGCATCTAGAGTTGCTCACGTAAGAAAACTAACCCAAAATCCGTGATCAGCGCATTGAATTACCCTGGAAAACACGCTTTTCTTGTTTTTCGTTTCTGGACCGATTTCGCCAACTTCCACGCCCGATTCGCCCGAAATCGTCACGATTCACGTCTAGGTGCTCACGTAAGAAAACTAACCCAAAATTCGTGATCAGCGCATTGAATTACCCTGGAAAACACTCTTTTCTTGTTTTTCGTTTCTGGACCGATTTCGCCAACTTCCACGGCCGATTCGCCGAAATCGTCACGATTCAGCATCTAGAGTTGCTCACGTAAGAAAACTAACCCAAAATTCGTGATCAGCGCATTGAATTACCCTGGAAAACACCCTTTTTTTGTTTTTCGTTTCTGGACCGATTTCGCCAACTTCCACGGCCGATTCGCCCGAAATCGTCACGATTCAGCATCTAGAGTTGCTCACGTAAGAAAACTATCCCAAAATCCGTGATCAGCGTATTGAATTCCTACGGACTAAACATTTCTGCTATTTTTCGTAGCTCAGACAAAATTTGTAAGACTGAAAAAATGATACCCAGTCAAAATGCTACGAATTTTCAAAAAATGCACAATTTTGACCCAAATAATGCCCGGGCAAAAAATAAACTAAATTTTCAGAATCTACGGATGAATTTACCCGAGGAAAAATTCTTGTTCAACTGTGAAAGTGTCCCAGCTAAAAATTGAAAGGGCGAACACTTAAAACCAGGTGACAACCCTGCGAACTTTCAAAAAAGCCCAATTTTTACCCCAAAAAGGGTCGGGGCAAAAAATTAACTCATTTTTCCAAATCTACGGATGAAATTACCCTAGAAACATTTTTCTTCAACTGTGAACGTGTCGCAGCTATAATTTAAAATGGCGAACTCTTGAACGCCGGTGAAAAAGCTGCGATCTTTTAAAAATGCCCAAATTTTACCCAAAAAAGTGGTCGGGGCAAAAAATTAACCCATTTTTCCAAATCTACGATGAAATACCCCAAAACATTCTTCTAGACTTGAACTTCGCATAAAAACTAAAGCCGAACACATTTGATGACATACCGGAAAAAAAGAATAAAAAATAATAACACTTTTTCAGAATAGTTTTTCGTGTCTACAGCGTATGAAAAGTAGTCGGATAAAAATTTTTCGCGGCTCCAAGCACAACTTTGGGTGTTCGTTTCGTGTGCACAGAACCAAGTTTGTGGCTTATACTATGCTCGCTGGAGGAAGCGAGCAAATTTGAAAAACGCGCGCGAGAGGATAACGGCTCATATAATGCGTGATGCGCTGTCCGCTCGCTGACGCTCGCTCGCGCATCCGCATGATTCGTTGGCGGTTTTCCTTCAAGCACGTACAAACTTGAACTTGGCTAATTTGTTTACATACAGCTGAACTATTTTTGAATGTTTAATGGTTTCAAACATCAAGGTCAGAGCGCTCATTAAGCCACATCTTACAACACAATTTGAAAACAAAAAAGCACGCCAGTTTCTTACTTACTTTAAGCGAGAAAGCCTGTGAAAAATGTCACATGCAATTTGAAAACTTTGATAAATCGAAAGTGACAACAAAATCACCTGCTCCTCATTATCAACTACAATGTTAGCTGTCAGTTCGTAATGTTTAAAGCTGAGTCCGTAGCATGGGAGTTCAGTGCTAATTATGCACCCTCTAGTACATTTAAGCATAGCAGCCTCTCTGTTATTAAGCTATTATAAAGCGCGGCGCGTTTCTTTACGTACTTTGCTTATCCTACGTCAATCGCATTTGCAAGCCTATCAAACTGTAAACTACCTGTGCAAAGCTTACCCTTGTACCATTGCTTTTGAAGGGGTGCCGCAGTCTATTATGAGTGTGCATGCAACCTCATCTCATCACTTTATGTACTTTATCAGAAGCTGAGAAGGAAGTTCATTAAACATAGTGAGTACTGAAACCTATGGTTTGCAGTTCATTCGGCTTCGCAGTCATGTAACTGTAAACAAAGCTGCTAACTGATGACTTTAAAAGTCAAACCGATCACGAGATGAAATATTAACGTCCTGGCATGATGAAATCAATTACCACATGCTGTACAAATGATATTACGTCAGACAACTTGTTAATGCATCAAATTCCAGTGCCTTCGATCTATTTTTATCTGTCTACAACAACATCAGCATTCGATCTCAGCTAATCGCTTTTTTTCAGAAAAACAAAGCGCTTCTTTGCTTCGACTAAGGCTTCGACATCGCAATTTTCATCCGCGCCATAGTTTTTATCGCAATCAGATTGTCACAAATCAACAGAGTATTTTCCACACACGCAACCTCCGCACGTTGCCACCAGTTTTCGAACGATGCCCGGCCTCAGCAATCGTGTACAGCGTCAGATCAGTCGACTCGCCTCGAGTGACCGTTCGTCGTCGGTCGATCCGCGTTTGCAGCGAACCAGAAGTAGCACAAATGCCAGTAATCAGCAGAGTCTGCAAGCGACCGACCAACAGCAGCAGCAGAATTCGGACAATGAGCCGAGCGACTCGGCGGTCGGCGAAGATGGCCAGCCGAAGAAGCACTCACTGACGCCGTCCAGTGGCGACAAACGGGACAGCGTCGACCACGACGCCCACGCGCACAGCTCACTGTACGACCGCTACCACAACCAGGCCTGTCTGCTGATCAATGTCCGCCGCAAGTCCACCCTGTGGCGGGTGGCGGTCAAGAATCACAAGGACAAGGATGACGAGCAGCGCTGTCCGACGCCGCAGGGCAGCCCGCTGCGCTCGCACGCGCGACGCCTCCAGCGTAAACTGAACCACGCGAACTCGCTGCCGAAGTTGTTTGGTGGAAAGAAGGAACACTGACGGAACACACACACACTCGCTGGACACGCCAGTCACTGCGCTTGTGCAACACAGCTTGTTGCAAATTCACGATGTAAATGTTTGTGTACAAAACTGACGCGCTCATCGTTCCTTGTTGTTTGCAACCGCATTTCATTTTCAGTTTATTTTCGCGATATTTGAGCATTCGGTGTTTCTGCGCATTCGCTGGATGAGCTTTGCGATGATGATGCTGGTCTGAGACGATCAAATAATTACTGTATAACTTTTGACTGTTCGTGTTTGTTTTTGATGTGTTTAATTTATCTGATAGTATTGCCATGTTTTTAAACACTTCAGTTTTTTTGGTGCATGCATACATATTGTACTTGGTGTATATTTTTCATGGCATCACGATTTCTATCTTTGTTAATTGTTCCTAACTTGATATCGTGATTACATTTTGCTGAAATTGAAAAAAATTGTCACTTTTCCAACTAGCTGACAGTGGACGAAGACGAATTTCTTATTTCTAATTACAAATTGTTACAAATACAAATTTCTAGTTCTTATTCTTATGATTTTAAAGAAGTGTGTTGTTGCATCAGCAATTTCAGTGTTACACCCAGGTGTCTGCAACGCACACCGATGCCACATCGAGTCTGGGGGTGGAGGCGCGCAGCAGCCGTCGTTGCTCTGAAACTAATCAGGGGCATTCATGGCACATCTGCAGTTCAATAACAGACGGGCACTTCTTGCGAACAGCGAAAAACTCAACAATTTGTTGAGTAGACACTGGCTATAACAACTTAAGAAGTTTTTTGAATAATTGTTGCGTTTTTCAGTGTCCGAAGACGCACTCTCAACCAGCACTGTCTTGCTGACCTCTGTTCACTTGAGGCGTCCGCGGCAAATGCACGGCCACGGCAGCCAGTGTTTGTGCGGGCCACAAATGACCGTCAGACAGGGTTCGTCGTTGCAGTGACACAGACTCGTCATCTGTCGCGTTGTCTTGTTTGTCAGTTTCCGCCACACTTGCGGCGACAGGCGGTCGTGTGATGTTTGTGGTTGCTGAAAATTGTGTTCAAAAACGGTGGAACGCAAAAGAAAGAGGGGAACTTCTGACTCTGGAAATAATGCAGGTGATTAGGCAGAACAAATGAAGAAAAATAAATATGAAAAATTCATCAGCTCGTATATTCTTCTGTACGTTCTTTCGTCACTTACACGGAAACAATGCCACGTCCACAAAAAGCAAATATTGTTAGTGTATGCTCGTTTGATGGGATATTTTTCAATCATTTCATGCTTGCCACATGCTCACAATCAGGACTGCTTTCCGTAATCCTGTTTTTTTCAGTAAAATCAGACAACAAACGACATTTGTAGCGTCCCAGTTGACCACGCGCCGGTGCAGCGCCGAGTCTGAGACGTCGCAGGTTCGCAGCACGGACGCAGCGTTCGTGGCTCGATCGCAGCTCGTCGCACATCAGCGCGAACAGACGGATCCAGGCGCACTTCGCGTCCGGCACCGCTTGAACGGCGTCTTGCAAGCCGAACGTGTCCACCAAGATTTCGCCTTTGAGTTGGCGAGAAAATCAGAATTCTTTGTGAAAATATACTGGCTCGGTTGAACTTTGTAAAAACATTGTAAATTTTAGTGGGTTTAGTGCATAGTTTCATGGATCACAAGTAAAATGCAACCGAACACAAACAAACTGACCAAAGTCGTCCCACCAGGTCGCCTTGAAACCGGCTGCTTGCAGACGTGAGCAATGCAGTTCGGCTGTAATGAGGCAGCATAAAACTCATCCGCATGAACCTTTGAAAAGAAACATTGAAGAAACCGAACAAACCAATTTCACAGAGTTTCCGTGAGTTTAGTCGCGCGACTGCGGTGTCCACGACGTAGTGATCAATTACTTTTACCACCTTGAAAAGATTTGAAAGAAACATGAGTCAGGGTTAAATGCAAAATTGTACCGTGATGCGAATTTATCATTTGTTTTTTATCAAAATATTTTCATGACAACCAACTGAATTGATTGGCTGGTGGTGAAACGCCATCAGCAAAATTGAAAAAAACCGCAATACGTGCGACATTGACTGCATCGATCCTCGTGCATGGCCGACACCTGTTTTGCATGCTCATGTTTCGCACAGTTGCCCGCATCGATCATCCTTCCACAGTGTTCATCAGCAGCTGTCAACATCTCAAACGCACGTGCAATCAGTCGAATCGACATCGCGTTGTTGCGGGGCTCACCTGAACAAAAAAAGAAACAATGAACCACAACTAAGCTGATTTTAGAATTTCATTCGACTTTAGGTTATTGCGATGAGTCAGGTGCTGCTTGAAGTGAAAACTGAAAAACCCTGTGTGCCAGATATTACCGTTCAACCGTTTCCATGTGATCCGCAGCGCCCGTATCTCAGTTGCGGTGAAGCCGGCTGCTTGTAAGCTTCTGTTTTCGGTGTAGTTGGTGAACAGACGTCTGGACGTCGTCGAGCTGTGCCGGCTCACTTGTCCGCAATCCGGGGTGTCCCCGCTCATCTGGTCACTGGTCATGCTGCTGTCAACAAGAATCCATTCAGAACACAAAAAAAGATCTTGTTTTGTCACGCACGTCGAATTTGAGGCAAAGATTTTCCGAAAACTGCTCCTAAAAGTGTCTCAGCCATGACAACAAAGTACTAATTGTTTCTGACCTGCCAAAGCTGAACTCGCCCTGCCCTTTCAATCGTGCCAGCTCCTGTCGCCTGCGCACTATTTTCTTCACGACAAACATGTTTTTTACAAGAAAATCAAGGAATAAATAATTTGAATGACGCTTCTGCATTTTTGGTTTCATCCAACAGATTTTTTTAGGAACTGAATCACAGTTGTCCATTTTGTACCGGCTTATCAAATTATAGTTGTACAACTGTGACTGAAACTGAAATCTCTAAAAAGCTTCTTGGTTGCCAAAATGTGAACGTTTGATGAGCCTGCGTTAATTAGATGCAAATAAAATTTCTTTCAAGGCATTGTTTCGAGAGTTGCGTTGTTCCATTTGCTTTGCCTATTTTTGATTTTGTGCCATTACCGTATGATTTTCCATTTCATGTGTGACCGTGTTATTTTTTCCTTGTGAGAAAGGGATTTTTTTCGATTGCAATTTTAGGCACCCGCTCGTGATCACGTTTTGCAGCAGTGCATTTTGTAAGATTGACACAGCCCCCCAAACAACAATTTCAAACAACAACCAGCACCAATTTCAAAGCGTTTGTGTTTCTGTAAGTCTGGCGTGCAACTGGAACTGGAAAAACTGATGATGCGTTACAATGGTTAGATCGTATCTAGATACATAGCCAAATTTGGGGAGCAGCACAAAATGAACCCGAGAAGATAAGCACACATAACGAAGTTGGTTCTCTTACGTCGTCGTGTGCTTCCGCAACTGTAACTGCACATTTATTTGCTCGGATGCAAAATATAATCATGCAAAAGATACATGGTGGTTGCCTTGTGAGTGTTACGTCTGGGTGCGCTTCGGGAAACAAACAGAAAAACAGTAAACCATGACCAGCCAGCGGTATTGAGGCAGTCGTTCTGCCACTGGTTGGAGGTCTACATGCTTTGACTTTGGTTCTGCCGGAGAAACCAAGAAAATCTGGATTAAATACAGAGGATAGCAAGGTGATTATAATTCCTCTAAGAAAATTTCGTAAGTGGAGTGCGATGTTTGTTGGCGCGGAAGCACACAGTGTGCAAAAAGTGAACGATACAGGGTGTGGAGATTAAAATTGGGGACGAAAATTGAACGGACGGTACAAAATCACGTCCAGCTGCTCCTCCTAGTTGTCTTTTTTTCTCTTTTTTCCTTTTTGAGAACAGCAAGTCGCACCAACGGACTGCTTAACAGCACAAACTGTTTTCGCGTTGTGTTCATTCATTCCCAAGTGTGTTGCAAGCAACAACAAGCAGACCATCATCAGCTGCATGCATGAAGCTTCGTTCGCCATTCTGAATTAGTTTTTTTGTTGTGTTGTGGTTGTTGTTTTTTTTTGAAACCGTTTTTGAACTAGAAGTTCATGCAAAGCAAAGTAATTGAGTTTTGAAAAATACATAAAAACCAAGGAAGATTACGAATTTCTGGCCGTCTTCCCTTGAACCCAGTGATGTGCATAAAAACAGCAAAAAAGTTGTAAAACGAAGTGCTTTCAAGTGGCATACACTGAATGTTTCGAAACAAAATGCTTATTGATCTATTGTTGGCACAACCCCGTGTGCATGGGCGTTGCCGCCGGTTGATGAGGCAAAAAGACGCTCGGCTCGGATCTCTGACATAAATGCCTCCGCGTTCAGCTTGCATGCCAGTTGATGGTCTCAAGGAGGAGGTCATTGCATACTGTACATACACTGAAAACCACAATCACTTCCAAATCAACACTCGAACAAAGGAAGTTTTTCTTGAAAACGACCGCAAGAGCATGAAATAGGTAAAATTAAAAATTCACCCTTTTACTGTTTTGTATGTTAAAACTAAAATTGCACATTCGCAAATCATAGCAGGGGAGACTTGTGAACTGCGGTGACGCCTGTTAACGTTCTCAGTACCATTCATGTTTGTCATGGTCGTTTGTGCTGCGCCATGTCTGGTGCTTTTGCTTGTATACCAGCAAGAAGACCACATTACACAACGACGACACGAGCGTCAAATATATTTCCCATTTTGCTGCCTTTTTCGGGGGTGCTTACCGTCCTTCCAGAATAATATCGATCCATTTTTTTCGTTTTTGGCCTCTTCACTGCGAACGGGCGCATTTGAGCGACACATAAAATTTCATTGTGCGCCAGATATCATGGAGCGCATAACATTCAGCCGCGAAAAACGAAAGAGGCGCACGCAAACGCACACTGTCTCATACTGGCATTATGTTTACAAACAAACAAGTTCAGAGCGATATTATTGAACGCTTGTACGTTTTGTTACAACTGGGTGGCTCCAAAAACTCAATAGAGCAACACTACTCATCCTACGGAACCCTATAATGTATATCTACTACAGCAACTTATGACAGTCATATGTTTTTGCGCGATTCTTTCCGAGCGTGGGTTTTGGTCGCCCACAGTTGTCGGTGCCGTCATTGTCTGGATCTACTTGTGTCGTGACTTTTTGCTTGTATGTATCGTGTTCTTTGTTCTATGCAACCGTGGCGTACGTTATATGCATGTAGTTTTACTAGCCGATTTTGTGTTTGTTGAGCAGGTTTCAAAAACACACGCCGTCACCAAAAGTCTGTCAGGTGCCACCAAATTGCAAGCTGGATTAAGCATATGTGTCTTGATGTACAAATTTCTGTTGCACATGTCTCTCATCATAATTTGGAAACATGCTATTTATCATCTATGAACTAACTTGGTTACCGAACTCATTACACAATGTTTGTGCTGTCCATAAAGCGGGTGGCGCGTTTATATTCGAATGCACCAGCTGATTGATTATCAATTTACGAGAAATTTATGATGCCTGATGTTTGTCATTTATCCTGTCTGCAATTGCAGATTTTCGAACCACGTTGAAACATATCAATGCATATTTGGTTAAAACACTGGTTCAGTCGTTTCATCAGTTTTTTAACCATCAAGCAACACAAAGGGATGTTTGCGCGTCAAAAATGTGTGCTTGTTTTCCACTTGATTAAAAAATTTGCTCATGCGTTCGAAAACAGTATCATTGCGTCTCAGAACTGGCCATGTAGCGCATTCTGGAGACGTGCACACGCAAGCTGTCAGCTACGACGCAGCTGTCATTGATGCAAACCGCAACGGGCAACGTCCTCTGCGTTATTGAAGTCTCGGCAGAGCGTGGCGTGTGTGTGTGCCAGGAAAACGCACGCGCGGATATGGAAAGTCGCAAAACTGAAAATCGAGAGCGCGTGGCGCTTAAAAACTGCAAAAGCATGTCTGCATGTAACAGAGATAGCCGACAGACACACACACACATGCAGCAAGCAGCGTTCTGTGTCGTGTGCTCAACGCGCGCGCAGTTTCATAGCCAATATTGCAGTTCGTATATAAGCTGTATGGAGCGACCATATAAGCAGCGAGAGCGCTCAGCGCTGACGTAGTTCAGGGAGGACCGTGAATGCACACATGTGCTCGTGCAAGTATACTTGCGTTCTACTTGTCCTTTGCTGTATTATTGCATCGGCCATGGACTCATGTTTCATGCGGCTGCCTATAAGCTTTATGGTGTTTTGTGTGTGTGTATGTGCCATGCTACACACACACAATGGGGCATGGCAGCGTGTGACAGCGCGCAACTGTGCGCCCGCACACGCACGCTGCAGCACCAGCAACCAGCCTGCGCCACACACTCTGGTTCTTCTATCAGTTGGTTTCGTTCATGCTCATAAACTCATATGTATGTGGCGCTGCGCCGTGTGTGTCTCTCTGGTGCGGCGCAGTTTTGCACTAGTTTTCTCATCGTTCGCGTGGACTCTTTTCGCGCCCGGTATTGACAAGCATGACCCAAAGCCAGCGTTGTGCAACTGCGTTTTACATATTTCTTCAGCACGTTTATTTTGCATTAAACATGATAACGGCGTTGCGTTGTTTTTCTTTGATTGCAAGATCTGCCAGCAACAGAACATGCTGGCAGTTTGCACCTTAAAAATAAATTAACAGCTTGGCTGTTTTGTTATCCGTGTCGAGCAACTTTGATACTTCAACTCAAATTGTATTTACATGAAATTTGCAACTGTAATTGCAAATACATGTTAGCGTGCGTCAACCCGGTCATTACACATCATTAGTTTTTGTTCTCGGAAACGTTCAATTTTTTTCAAAATAATTATATATTTAGCTCGTGCTAAACATGAATGTATGCTGTTAGCTCCAGCGCAGTTGTGTCACGGCGTGTGTGCGCGTGTGTCGTGACCCTCCGAATGTGCTGACAGCACACAGCTTTTTGTCTAAAGTTGTCGCAAATGTGAATCGATTTCTCAAGTGTGTGCTTCGGTAATAGTCGTTTTTTGGCCGGTCCACAAACTATATTATTGCTTTTCGTGGCGTGTTTTCACTCCAAATACAAGCTATGGCGAATGCAAGTTTTTTGCTGTTGGCAACAATAAAAAAGTATGCGTGTACGCCAGGCGGAAAATGCCGTGTTTTTGCTGTTCCTAGACTTCACAAAAATGTCGGCGATATTTTCAGACTACAATTGTTGAATTGTCAAATGTAAGCCGGTGATTTATGTGAACGTTTGCAACCAGTGCCAAGCTGAACACCGCATCCGATGTAGGGCGACCTTAATTGGAATTGTGCGTGCAACTGCGAAAACGCGGAACAAGAAAACAAGAAGCATAAAGGGACAACTGTGCAACAATACGCGTCAGCAGCAGTAATATTCGTAACTATATAACAAATACATCAGCCGATTATTGTATAATTACATTTCAAACTTCAAAACGGGCGTAAACAACCAGATTTACACTGTGGCAACAACAACATCTGACAGACGCAAAATCAATCACTGCGGTATATATAAAGCGACATAAAACAGCGTAGCATAAAAAAACGATGGCAGACGAAGACGTTCCAGACTCGTTGGAGGCGATCAACTTCAAGATCAACGCCACCACGGATGAGGTGAGCACGCGTTATGCGTTGTATTTAGCACTCAGGTTGCAGAGGACCTTATACGGATTGCAGTTAACGATGATTTCTTTAATGAAATCGAACTTCGGTACCTTCGGATTTCTGAAATCACTGCGATTTAATTGATAATTTGAAAAAAAAAACATTTCAGTCGTTGGAAAGCACACGGCGTATGATCGCTCTATGCGAAGAGGTGAGTGATATAAGAGATAAGGACTTGTTCTCTTTTTATTCTTTGATATTTACTTTTATTTTTTATTTTATTTTTCTTAGTTTCAAAATATGGGTTAAATTGCAAATAACTAGTTTTTGCATGATTTCAAAGGCTTCACATTTTTTCAGAGCAAAGAGGCTGGTGTGAAAACGTTAGTAATGCTTGACGATCAAGGCGGTGCGTCACAATGTTCTCTTTTTTTGCGGTTCCATTTTAGAACGTTTCCTTCAAGAAAAATCAACCATCTTGCGACAGTTTAATCTAATTTACTTTATTGGTTTTATTAGAGGCCTTCCGCCGAAAAATCGCCTGAGGGTGGACAGTCTAGAATTGGACTTGGTCTCTGATTGGGCTCAAATTTTAACACAGTCAACTAGGTCCAAAAACTCGGCCAAAAATCAATTTTTAGCCCAATCGGTTAAACCACGCGCGAATGGCAGCCATTTTAAAAAGGTACACTTTTTTTGTAGAGGTCATTTTTTGGACCTCATTTTTGGGCATGTTACGAAAAACGCTGCCATCAACACGTGCGTTCACCATTTGAGCTGAAATTTGTACTGTAGTTAGGAAACACTTTGGGCTATCTTTGGACCAATTTTTGGTTTTATGGCTTACTGTATGCGCGCGGTACAGTAGCCTAAGTGCAACCTTTTTTTGATCAAATGTGAAAATTCAAATGCTCCTGCACGTGTGCCGACAGAACAGATTGCACTCAAATTTGGTATGTGAGTAGCAGTTTACCTGGGCTAACTGCACACCAAAAATCCAGCTTGGCCCGTACTTTTGTTACGAGTTATGGGGCGAAGCATTTGAATTTCCCTAGTAAAATACCCCATTTTTATAAAATTTTGTAAACTTTACCAAAAAACTAGCGCCTTCTGCAGCTGTTAATCTCAAAATAGCTGTAAACAGGGGTTTTCAGATTCGCTAAAGACGGTTCAGGCATTAGTTTTTTGATTTGACCACATTGAACAAAAATAAACGAGAAATATTTCAGAAAAACCCGCCTTTTTTCCCACTTTTGGCGTCTCCTTTAAAGTCATGAGAATCTAAAAATGCGCCGACAACTGCGATTTTACTGAAAGCTGGTGTGCAACTGGCAGTAGATGTGTGCTACGTGTGTACCAAATTTCAACGCTCTCCCATGTTCGTTGGCTAAGTTACAGGGTCTTTACCACACAGACTTTGTGTTTTTGAACACATCGATCAGTTTCTGCAACAAATACGCCAGTATCATAGCTGAAGCAAATATGCACCTGTGTTTTTTTAGACGCTGAATTTGAATCTGACCTTAGATTTTTGTCCCGGGCATTTTTTTGCCCAAAAAATGGGCAAAAAACACATTTTTTGCGTTTTTCTGTGTTTTTTGTTTTATTGTTTTAATTTTATGCGAGAATTTTGTATTAAAAGCTATTTTCTAATAGATTTACAACCGCTGTTTTTGAATCAGTTGTTATATTTTGCAACTGATTACTTGCTCACCAAAAAATGGGTAAAATGTTGATTTTTTGTTTTTTTTCATATGTTTTCGTTTCACAGTAAAAAAAATTAGTTCAGAAACAATTTTTAATTTAAATTTTCAATTCTCCAGAAGGTTTTCAAGATTGCTGAATTTGGATCTGTCCTTATATTTTTGCCTCGGGCATTTTTTGCCCAAAAATTGGGCAAAAACTATTTTTTATGCGTTTTTCAGCGTTTTTTTATTTTTATTTCTAATTTTAAGTGCAGATTTTTATTTAAAAACTATTTTCTAATAGCTTTACAACTGCTGTACTTGAATCCGTTATTACATTTTGAAACGGACCTCTTTCTGACCCAAAAATGGGTTAAACATGGATTTTTTGCCGTTTTCAGACGTTTTCGTT
>JASANC010001212.1:0-30589 GCA_030248135.1 Theristus sp. LFF4_11 | reverse complement strand
TTGAACTTTCGAAAAATTGTGCCAAAATTGAGGTTTTCAGAGCATATTAGAGGAAAAATTTTCGAATTTTTTTTTTTTAAAAAATCGGCATTTTTGTTTTTTTTAATCACTTTTTTTTAAATTTTCATTTTTGTTTAACAACCCTAGGTACACCCCCCCAGAGCACCAGAGACCGTCGGGTGGTGGGGGGTGGGGGCGGGGGGGGGCACCGTGCCACCCCCCCCCAAAACCGGGCCCCCCCCCCCCCATCGGACCCCCCCCCCCTCGATATTTTGGCCGACACCCCCCCCCCCATGAAATTTTGTCTGGCGGAGGCCCCCCCCCCCCCCCAAAATTTTCTGCACACCCTAATTTTTTTTTCGAAAATCATGATTTTTTGTCTATAAAGTCTATAATATAAGCTGAATATATGATAACTTGGCCATCTTCATTGTAATTTCAAAGATTTTGCAGCTAAATTTAGCGTTTTTCCTTTAAAATTTAAGCGAAAAAATTTCATGGGGAGGTGGGGGGGTGGACCCCCCCCACAGAAAATTTTGAAAAAATGCACCCCCCATGGGACCCCCCTGGGGGGGGGGGTCCCACGTTACCATAGGTTGGACCCCCCCTCACTTTTTGGTCGGCACCCCCCCACGGCACCATACCCCCCCCCCTTCGAAAATTTGTTTGGGCCCACGGTACTGGTATGGTGCCGTGGGGGGGGTGGGGGTGCCGACCAAAAAGTGAGGGGGGTCCAACCTATGGTAACGTGGGACCCCCCCATGGGGGTCCCATGGGGGGGGGGTGCATTTTTTCAAAATTTTCTGTGGGGGGGGGGTCCACCCCCCCACCCCCCCCATGATAATTTTTCGCTCAAATTTTGAAGGAAAAACGCTAAATTTTGCTGCAAAATCGTTGAAATTACAATGAAGATGGTCAAGTTATCACATATTCAGCTTATATTATGGACTTTATAGACAAACAATCATAATTTTCGAACAAATTTTTAGTGTGTACGGAAAATTTTGGGGGGGGGGGGGGTCTCCGCCTGCCAAATTTTCTGGGGGGGGGGGGGGGGGGTGTCGGCCAAATTTTCGAGGGGGGGGGGGATGGGGGGGGGTGCCCGGTTTTAGGGGGGGGGTGGCACGGTGCCCCCCCACCCCCCCCCCCCCCACCCGACGGTCTCTGGTGCTCTGGTGGGGGTGTACCTAGGGTTAGGGGCTTTGAAAAAAAAATTTTTTTTTTCGTTTTTTTTAATTTGGATTTTTTTTTCAAACTTAAAAAAAAATTTTGAAAAATTTTTCTTCTACTTTGCTCTGAAAATTCGATTTATGGCATAATTTTTTGAAAGTTCAAACCAAATTTTCTTCCCAACTTCTTTGTGTGCTTAGGTACATGTCATTATTTGGTCATTTTGACCGACGTACTCCATGTTTTTCGATTTGGATGACTTCTAGAGTCAATTTTTAGCGTTGAAATGACTTAACTGAATTGAAATATCGTTTCAGAAATCGTTTTCTTGCAACTTAGAACATGTTTTTTCAGTCGGTGGTAGGCCATGAGATGAACATGATATTTTGTTGATTGGCGTATGTTATAGGTCTACAATGGAGTTGTGCGATATATTGTTAAACAATTGGAGCGGAGATGTTGGTTAATACCACATCACACGACCGTTTTTCAGATACCCGATAACATGGCCACATGTTAAAACTTGCGTGCTGAGCTAAACTAACGTGTTAAACTTGCGTCTGTCAGTTGCCCGCAACGTGATCGCGAAATCATGGTACGTGTTTTCGATACGATGATTTGAAGAGTGGGCTCTCGCCATGTGGCAGATAGCATAGCTGGTTGAACCTGAAAGTAAGTGTCTTGGGGGGGCGACCGGGTCGACAGGGGTTGCCGACTTAGCTACAGCAAACAGGAATTTTTGAACACAGTCAAATTTTGGTAATCATCTATTATACTAAAAATGCAATTTGTCTGTCTGTCCCTGTCATTTTCATGAAATTTGAATTGGCGCTCATTTTTGCTATTTAAGAAAACTTCATCTCAATTTCCTTAACCTGTTTTTATTAATGCCAGTTGAGATTGTTTTTTCAAAACGTCTCTCTTCATATAGCTGAAGTCATCATGATACTCTTTGGTCAACAGAGACAGTTCAGCGCAGCATAGGCAAATGGAAGCGTGGCTGATGAAAACTTGATGATCGACTGGAAAGATGTAACAAAACCGTCTTTGAAAAAAGTTTGAACTTTTTTGTTTTTAAACATCGGGTTGCAAAACGCGCATCGACATCGGCATTGCAAGTTGCACTTTGGATTCAAAACAAGTAAATTTCATTGAAACTGATACTCCATGTTTCATTTTCAAATTGATACTCCATGGTTATGAGCGATAATTTCAACGTAACGCACGATGGGCAACTGGCAATTGTTGCTGCTCAAAACTTGACGAGCGACTGCAAGAGATGTAACAAAACCGTCTTTGAAAAAAGTTAGTTTTTTAATTGGGTAGAAATGGTTTTACCATTCATTTTCACTTTGCAAAATGTTTGGGTCATGTTGGGGTAAACGGGTAAAAAGAAGCAAAACTGGAAAACGAAATTATAAACGTCACTTTGTTTCTTCTATTCATGTTCACTTCACAAAAAAGGCTTGGCTTATGTAAGGGTTACCGGGTAAAAGAAGCATTAGCTTTTTAAAACGAGTATTTTTTAATGAAAAAACGTTAATTTTTATATTTTTTATTCATCAATCTTACTTAACTTACAAAAAGGCTTGACTTAGGTTAGGGTGAACGGGTAAAAATAGCAAAATCATAAACTTCGCATTTTCACTTTGCAAAAAAGGCTTGGCTTAGGTAAACGGGTAAAAGAAGCATTAGCTTTTTAAAACGGGTAATTGAAAAAAAACGTTATTTTTTATGTTTTTATTCAATCTTACTTCACATACAAAAAGGCTTGACTTAGGTTAGGGTGAACGCGGGAAAAAATAGCAAAATCATAAACTTCGCATTTTCACTTTACAAAGGCTTAGCTAAACGGGTAAAAAAGCATTAGCTTTTTAAAACGGGTAAATGAAAAAAAAACGTTAGTTTTTATATTTTTTATTCAATTTTACTTCACTTACAAAAAGGCTTGCCTTCGGTTAGGGTAAACGGGTACAAATAGCAAAATCATAAACTTCGCATTTTTTATTTATTTAAATACATTAAAAATATTGTATTGTAGGCGACTTCACGGCAGAACAAGGTAAATTTTCTTCAGGGTTATTATTCAGTAAACGTTACTGTTTTTTACTTTCTAAGTCAATGCCACTTCACCAAAAAGGCTTGGCATTGATTAAGCCACATACGCTCGGGTCAATTGGCTAGTCATAATACTAAGATAATAGTGGTGTCTGTGTGTGGCACTTTTTTGCTTTTTGAATTGCCGCTCATTTTTGCTATTTAAAAAACTGCATCTCAATTTTTAACCTATTATCAATGCCAATTATTTTCTCAAAAACGTCACTGTTCACTACGAAGTCATCATGATACTCTTTGGTCATCTGCGACAGCGCTTTAACATGCGATTGACAAACAATGGTAATTGTTGCTGTTCACAACTTGATGACCGAAAGCGAAAAATGAAAGAAAACCAACTATGAAAAATAGTTGCAATTGTTTTCAAAACCGGTTGCAAAACGACATCGACATTGCAAGTGCACATTGCACTTTCATTTCAAAACGTTATTTTTCAGTATCTTTTTGTTGAAAAGTTTTTGCTTGAGAACTTTTTCAAAAACAGAAAAGACTTATCTAAACAAGTCAACTAAAAAATTAATTGCGAAATCAAATACACGGGGGGTTGTTAATGAAGTGCGTGATAAGGATTAGCTTAGATCAGGCTGAACGGGTAAAAACATTACAGCAAAATTATAAACTTCGCCCTTCAAATTTGTTTTCAACACGCGGGTTTAATTAGAAATGTGTCAGTTTCAAAAACAAAAGTTCAAAATTGCAATTACAAATTACATTCAAAAACGATTTTAATAAAGCGTTGCTTTTTGTCTGTTCAATTCAATTAACTTTAAAATCGTTTTTAACGGGAACAGCAATTGACCATTAGTGATTAAAAAAGATTGTTTTTAATTTTAAAACAGAATGCAGTAAAGATAGTGTTCGCGATCAGAATATTGTTTTTGATAATTTGAACGGTAACGACTAAAGCAGCTCACAATCAAAATGCAATGCATTTTTTAGCACGGTTCATAAAGCCAAAATCGGGCAAAATCCACTCAAAAATAATAATTGTATTTATCAGATATCAGCTAACCGTGCCGTAGGCACGGGTCAATTGGCTAGTCTATAATACTAAGATAATAGTGGTGTCCGTGTCACTTTTTTGCAATTTGAATTGGCGCGTATTTTTGCTATTTAAGATAGCTACATTGTAAATCTCAATTTCTTAACCTATTATTAATGCAAACCGTTTTCTCAAAAAAGTTACTCTGTACTGCGAAGTCATCATGATACTCTTTGGTCATCCGCGACAGCGCCTCAAGATACTATTGACAAATAATGGCAACTGTTGCTGTTCAAAACTTGATGACCGAAAGCGCACTCTGCTTTCAAGACACTATATTTCATTATCATTTGGTTGAAAAGTTATTGCTTGAGAACTTTTTTCGAAAACATAAAAGTGTTGTAAAGTTATTGCTTCAGACTTTTTCAAAAACAGAAAAGTTTTATCTAAACAAGTCAACTAAAAAATTAATTGCGAAATTAAATAAACGGGGTTTGTTAATGAAGTCCGCGATTAACTAAAAATCTGAATAGAAAGCAAGATGGCTTTCAAAGCGGTTATTTAGAAAAAGAGAATTTTACCAAATTTGACGTTTTTCCAACACGCAGGTTTAAACAAAAATGTGTCAAATACAGAAACGCAAAAATGAAACTGAATGACTATTTAAATGGGTGTTTGAAAAACGTTACTTTTTGGTTCCCCATCCATTTTCACTTTGCGAAAAGGTTTTGCTTCTATTTTAGGGACTGGGGTATATGTTAAGGTATAAAAACAGTGTTTTTTAAATGGGTATTTTTTTATTTTAACGTCACTTTTTCATATTTTTTTGTTTATTTTTTATAGTTTCACTCAAAAAAAGGATTTGCTTAGAGCAGGGTAAACGGGTAAAAAACATAACAGCAAAATTATAAACTTCGGGTTTTAAATTTGTTTTCAACACCCGGGTTTAATTAGAAATCTGTCAATTTCGAAAACAAAAATTCAAAATTGCAATTACAAATTACATTCAAAAATGATTTTATAAAACGTTACTTTTTGTCGTTTCAATTCAATTAACTTTTAAATCGCTTCACATATTTTTAACGGGAACAGCAATTGACCATTGGTGATTAAAAAAGATTGTTTTCAATTTCAAAACGGAATGCATTAAAGAATGTGTTCTTGATCAGAAGATTGTTTTTGATAATTTGAACGGGATCGCTTTACATATTTTTAACGGGAACAGCAATTGACCGTTGGTGATTAAAAAAGATTGTTTTCAATTTCAAAACGGAATGCAGTAAAGATTGTGTTCTTGATCAGAAGATTGTTTTTGATAATTTGAACGAGAACGACTGAAGCAGCTCAAAATCAAAATGCAATGCATTTTTGGCACGGTTCAAAAGGCCAAAATCCACGCAAAATTAATTGTATTTATCAGCTAACCGTGCCGTAGGCACGGGTCAATTGGCTAGTCATCATAATACTAAGATAATAGTGGTGTCTGTGTGTGTCACTTTTTTGCAATTTGAATTGGCGCTCATTTTTGCTATTTAAGGTAGCTAAATCTCAATTTCCTAGCCTATTATTAATGCAAATCATTTTCTCAAAAACGTTACTCTGTACTGCGAAGTCATCATGATACTCTTTGGTCATCCGCGACAGCGCCTTAACATACGATTGACAATTAATGGCAATTGTTGCTGTTCAAACTGACCAAAAGCGAAAGATGAAAGAAAACCAACAATGAAGAATGGTTGCAATTGTTTTTTAAAAATCAGGTTGCAATACGACATCGGCATTGCAAGTGCTCATGGCACTTTGCTTTTAAGACAATATGGTTTGTTCATTTTTTATATAGATTTTCACTTTATATACAAAAAGGGGTTGGCTTAGAGCAGGGTGAACGGGTAAAAACATAACAGCAGAATTACAAACTTCGCATTTTAAATTTGTTTTTAACAAGCGGGTTTAATTAGAAATGTGTCCATTTCAAAAACAAAATTTCTAATCGGGTTGCAAAATGACATCGGCATTGGAAGTGCTCATTGCACTATGCTTTCAAAACAATATTTTTTGTTCATTTTTTGGATATTTTTCATTTACAAAAAAGGATTGGCTTAGAACAGGGTGAACGGGTAAAAAACATAATTACAAACTTCGCATTTTAAATTTGTTTCAACAAGCGGGTGTAATTAGAAATGCGTCAATTTCAAAAAGGAAAATTCAAAACTTTTGTTTTCACTCTTCAAAAAAGGAATGGCTCAAGGCAGCGTGAACGGGTAAAACATAACAGCAAAATGTGTCAATTTCAAAAGCAAAAATTTCAATTTCAATTGACCATTGATGATTAAAAAAGATTGTTTTTAATTTTAAAAGGGAATGCAGTAAAGATTGTGTTCTTAATCAGAAGATTGTTTTTGATAATAAAAACGGGAACAACTAAATCAGCTCAAAATCAAAATGCAATGCATTTTTAGTCCGGGTCATGGGCACGGTTCAAAAGGCCAAAATCCACTCAAAAATAACAATTGTATTTATCAGCTAACCGTGCCGTAGGCACGGGTCAATTGGCTAGTGTCTGACGACGAAACTCGCGAGCGGCCGCCTCAAACAGTCGGTCATTGATGCCGTGGTCAGCAGCGAGCGTTCGCAGGTGAGTTTTCCGACTGAAAATGCCGATCGTGTTCGCGATGTCCGTTTTAGTGAGTCGTTTCTTGGTCAATTCAAGTCCAATGTTAGGCAGACGAGTGTCGTCGTCGCTCTGACCGGCGGCGCGAATGTACACCGGTTTCACTAAATCTTCGAATTTCGGTCTCTCCTTCGGCATCGGCAACTCCGTTGTGAAACTGTGATCAGTAGACTCGACTGCGCTTTTCGACCGCCGTCTGGCAGCGGTGGCGGATGACGCATATTGCTGGTGCGGTTTTGCTTTCTTCGACCGGCTGCCTTGTTTCTTGCCTTCAAAGTGCTCCTGAAACTTTTAAAAACCCAAATTTCATTTGTAATATGCTATTCGACGTCAGCTTCACACACCACAGAAATTACCGAATCACAAAATAAAAAAGTGCATAAAACAACAAATCAGCTTTCGTTTTTATGTCCAGCTCAGCTCGCAAAATTGCGTCTCGAAGAGTTTCGGCCCGCTCATTTCATTCCGGCCTGAAGGCTTCCGGCAGGCCCGAAGAATTCCGGCCCGGCATCAGACCTAAACTGAAGAGTTCCGGCCAATAAATGTTCAGTGTTCACCGACTCGTTTTGCAAGCGCATGCTGTGCTGACGTTGTCACAGCGGCAGCGACGGCGCCCGAAACAGAGGCAAATCGGCGTGCGTACAAACGGCCACGCAGCAAGGCACTGCTCGTTGAAGGCACGGAACAACACAGCAGCATGAACGGAATGATCGATGTGGTCGTTCAGTCAGATGCGATGCTCAGCTTATTTCGTCGGGGTCGGTCGGGCCAGCCGCTACTCGCGAAATCTGAGTTTTTGAAAAGCAAGCTGTTGATGTTCTCAGAGTTCAGACTAGGGTTGTTAAACAAAAATCAAAATTTAAAAAAAGTGATCAAAAAAAAAATTCCAATATTTTTCGAAAAAATTTCCTCTAATATGCTCTGAAAACCTCAAATTTGGCACAATTTTTCGAAAGTTCAACAAAATTTTCTTCGATATTACCTCGTAAAACCGTCAGCAGTCGATTTTACCGACTGATTTTAGGCTTCGACAACATCTGCGATGAAGTTTTTGAGCGTCCCAAAGCTTGGCTTACCATTTCCGATGCAGATAAGGTGACGATTCGCCTCGCAGAGCGTCCGATTGTGCTCGCTGCTCCGTTTGCAAGCGCTACGTTGTCTGGTTGCTGCTTCGTGTCGTGTCGTCGCGACATCATCAGAAGAATTGATCGAATTTCAAGGCGGTATGTTTGTCTTCACTTTAGCATTAGTTTAGCTGGGGACAATTAGTGACGTTTTGGAGGTCAAAACACAAGAAGAGGCATGGAGGCGGTTTGGAAAAGGGGTAATTGAGGTCACCAAAACAAAATCTGCAAAGTTCCGCCATACGGGAGTCATTCGGGAGGCGCTTGCATATCATATGTGGTTCTTCGGGCTCCCTGATTGATTTAGCACAACTTTGATTTTTGAAAATTTTTTTTTAATTTTTCTTTTTTTTTAAAAACAAAAATGACGATTTTTGTTTTTTTTAACAACCCTAGGTGTACCCTGTACCTAGGGTTGGCAAAATACCGTTTTTTTCAAATCGTGGTAAAAAAAGGCCTTTAACAAAACCACGGAGGCAACACGGAACACGGAGGCTGCACGCTTAACAAAACCACGGAGGCAACACGGAGGCTGCGTGCAGCTAAAGTGACCCATATTTTATATGCACACAACACGCTGCACACCTTTAACAAAACCACGGAACACGGAGGCACGCGGATTTGGGGAGATTTGGGGACAGGACAAATCCGTCCCCCTCCAAAAAAATTATGTTTTTGTTAAATAAACAAATAAATAAATAAAGGCGCAATAAAGCAAAGCAAAGCTAAATGTCAAAACTAGACTTCAAAGATTACGGTAGCTCTCCAACGGGTCTCGACACGATTTTTTAGAAACGTCCCTGATTGCCAGCAAAAGCTACTCTATTGGTGGACACCGTTCATATGATTGCAACAAACAGTCTTCTGTTTGAAGTTCGGACACACGGGTTACGGTAGCGGTAGTTTTGGGTCTTGACACGAAGTTGTTTCTGAAACAACTGAAACAACTGTTACTGAAATAACAGTTGAAACAACTGTTATTCATAAGAAACAAAGTAGTTTTCAGCAACTTCGTGTCAAGACCAAACTACAGCTACCGTAACCCGTGGGACCTTACTTCAGACATATGACTGTTTCATGCAATCATGTGAACGGTATCCACCATTCTAGTAACTGTTCTTGGCAATAAAAGAACGTTTTTAAAAAATCGTGTCGAGACCCACAGCAGAATTACCGTACTCCTTAAAATCCGATTTTTGACGTTCTGTGATAATGCGACATGTTTCTAAATGGCTTCAACTGTTATTCGCAAGAAACAAAGTAGTTTTCAGCAACTTCGTGTCAAGACCCAAAACTACCGCTACCGTAACCCGTGTGTCCGAGCTTCAAACAGAAAACTGTTTGTTGCAATCATATGAACGGTGTCCACCAATAGAGTAGCTTTTGCTGGCAATCAGGGACGTTTTTAAAAAAATCGTGTCGAGACCCGTTGGAGAGCTACCGTAATCCTTGAAGTCTAGTTTTGACATTTAGCTTTGCTATGCTTTATTGCGCCTTTATTTATTTATTTATTTGACAAAAACATAATTTTTTGGAGGGGGACGGATTTGTCCTGTCCCCAAATCTCCCCAAATCCGCGTGCCTCCGTGTTCCGTGGTTTTGTTAAAGGTGCGCAGCGTGTTGTGTTCATATAAAATATGGGTCACTTTAGCTGCACGCAGCCTCCGTGTTGCCTCCGTGGTTTTGTTAAGCGTGCAGCCTCCGTGTTCCGTGTTGCCTCCGTGGTTTTGTTAAAGGCCGTAAAAAAATCTTGTATTTTTACCGGTAAAATTACGGTAATTTTACCGGAAAAAAACGAAAGCCAAAAAGTTGTAAAACTCACATATTTTTCACAGCCGACTTAAACTTGAACCAGGATTTGTGAAAACAACTTTCAGAATGCTTTGTTCAAAATATCGTGCACCAACAAAGAAAATAAATTATGTTTGGGCTTGAAAACCCAAAAGGTCAGCAATAAATCGAACATTATCTTTTGCTCAATCGTTTATATTGCACCAATTACACAAATAAAACCACAGCGTTTTCACCGGACAGTCTTTGGTCACAGTAGCGAAAGCGGGACCTTGGGTGAGGGGGGGGGGTGTTTGCCAAATTTTAGAGGGGGGGGGGTCAGGTGCCTTCTCGGTGAGGGGGGGTGCACGGGCAGCAAATTTTCCCGAGGGGGGGGTGCACTGGCAGAAAAATTTCGTTAGGGGGGGGTGCACGGGATCGCACGGGTAATACCAAATTTTTGCCTTAGAAAAACACAGAAATTCTTGTAAAATACAGAATATTTTGTGCAAACAAGCTGCTTGTTTGGTCAGAAACAACAAAATCTATGCAGGGACAGACACAAACGTCAAGAAAAATGCAAAAATTACGCTATTTTTAGAAAAAATTGAGATGAGATTGACCACCGTGAGGGGGGGGGGTGCGACCCCGTGTTTTCTCGCGGAGGGGGGTGGGACGGGCAGGATAAAGGCAGGACGCGTAAAACTACATAGCTAAACCGGAGCAGGAGCCGATCTCTGATCCCGATGTTTCATGGGAATAATTCCACAGACAACAAAATACATCCTGCAAATAAAGAAATCCTACGCTTGGAGACTGAATAAGCGTCCTAAAACGTTCTGTTTCTGAGTACTGCTGTTGAATAAGTTCACTGAAGTTGTCGCTAGCTCGTAGATGTTGAAGTTGGCGACCTTGCCATGGTCACCACGGGCGAATGCTGAGCGACTTACGGTCAGTAAAATCAATGCGCTGAAAATTGAACGTGGAGAGCTGTTCTGAGCAAACGTGGATGAAAAACAAGTTTCCGTAATCTCTTCGCGGTTCTTTGTGAGCATAAAACAACGCGGAAAACAAATGATGCAAAAATTGCATGAAAGAAGTTCAAATGTTCAACTGCAGTCGAGGCTGCCCAGACGGCGCGATACAGGGAATCAGTCGAAATCAATTAAAATACGAAGCAATTGAAAAAAGAAACAAGTCGGGTGGGAAACTATTTCTCAATTAAACGATTGTCAGCAGGTCGGCGCAGTGTGTACGCGTGTCCGTTTATTAAAAGTTGAAATCGACGACGAGAGAGAATGTCCGCATGTGAGTAACAGAACCGTAATTTTCTTGATGTTTTTCCTCAATCCCAATGCGACACTCCACTCGCACAGGTCGTGGTCAATCAATCAAGCAGCTGCTTCACTTTCCCAGCTTGTTCAATGACGTCGTACCGCGAACGGCAGAGAGCTTTCGTCAACTGTGCACCGGCGAAAAGGGCATCGGCAAATCGGGCAAACCGCTGCACTACAAAGGCTGCATGTTCCACAGCGTGATCCCGGGATTCATGATACAGTCGCGTTGTGTGCACGCCACACCTGGGCGACGGTTGAGGGGACGGAACGTGCCACGTGGTGAATCTGTGGTCAGCCAGCACCAGCACGCATTACAACAGAGTTGGTGGCAGATTCACCACGTAATCCAGCACCAGGCTGTCGCACAAGTGTGGTGTGTTATCACGAAAAAGAACCTGAATTTCCCCTTTGTGCAAAACCTGAACCTGAATTTAAATCGAGTGCACCATCGTGCTTGACGTGAATGCTTCGTCTCAACTCTGTCCGTCTAACCGTTTCCAGGGTCGCCATTTCACGCGCGGCAACGGCACCGGCGGCGAGTCTACAGAACGACGTTTGCCGATGAAAACGTTCGCGTCCGCCACACGACGAAGGGAATGCTGAGCATGGCAAACGCGGGCAGGACACCAACGGCTCGCAATTCTTCATAACGACCATCGGCACGCCTTAGTGCGGCCGGGTTTTTTTCTTTTTCATTCGAACGCCAGACGGACGAATATCGTTGAAAAAAGAAAGGACCAAAAAACACCATTCTTTAATTCAATCAAATTTACTGGTCACTCGGTCAGTCAGTGAACTGGGTGACAGCACAGCAAGTCACAAGCCAAAAAAACATATGCACAAAGAATCCAGTTCGCAAACTAGCAAAGATGGCACATCGCCAATAGTAAATAGACCAGCAACTCACTGTTCCATCCATCACTGTTAATGCAAACGTATCATTTGTGCTTGAAATGAAAACAGGAGGCAAAGTCCAAACACGGAAACAACAACATTAACGCGAATTATCTTATTTTTTAAACGTTGAACAAATTTTCTAAAGACGAAACAACAAAAGCTGAAACGAAAGGACAACAAACCATATGAGTTCAAAAACATTGATAATTACATCTTGCAGTGGAAACCTGACGCCACATCTATATATTCAACATGGACAAATACAGCATGCTTGCTTAAACGTGTCACTTTTTTCCGAAAGAAAGAACAGGATCGTAACGTTGCAAAAAGACACATTTTGCCCACAAGTGCGTGCTTGATTTCAACCAAACCGTCCTATACATGTCTTAATCTAATTCAAATAATTTCGCATGCTTTCCGTGTCCTGTGGAAGAAAGGTGACAGGTTCAAGCAAACATACTTTACACGTTCAGGTGTGGCGAAACAATCGGCGAAACAAACAAACAAACAAACAAACAAAACCTATACACCCCTCGGCGGGGCTCGATCCCGCGAGCGCACAGACTGTAGTCTAACGCACTACCACCAGGCCACGAGGGTGACAAACGTTTCGCCGCACTCTCGTCCGTGTCCTTCGTGTGCGTGCGTTTTCTGGCACCACTGCTGCCACCCTTCTTCGCCGCCTCCAACATTTGTCCGAGACCGAACGGATCGTCCTTTTGTTCTTAACGTTCGAACTGCACGTCACCGTCGCGCGCGCGTTCGCGTCCGTGCCCTCGAAGCTTTTGTCCGGCACGAATCTGCCGAGTAAACAAGCAATCGGTGCTGTTGCTGGCAACGGTGGGCGGGGCTGACGACAACGCTGTTTTGCTGTGTTTCAATGTCCCCGGTTGCAAAAAACCAATAATACATTTTATTCTCCATGGAAAAAGTTGTTTTCAAAATCGGAAAAGATGCAAACTGCAAACGTGATGCAAATTTCACAGATTTGGATGCCCTAATAAACTGGAAGTTAGTGCGTTCGGTTGGTTTAACTGAGAATCAGTCACATGTCATAATTTGCTTTGTGCAATTTCGCGGGCCGGAATTCTTCGGACCGGAATTTCGCGGGCCGGAAAAGTACACGAGCCGAAAAAGCAATCAACCTCCTTTTGTCCAAGAATACGTCGCCAACTGCGCAGCATTCACGATCACGACCATTGCACGCATCACTGTCGGTTCGCATCCCTGGAAAAATCAATTTTTTTTTATTCTTTCCTTGTTATGCAACTAAAATGGCAGCGAATGTAACTCCACCCCTGTAACTGGGAAGTACAATCGAACTCTAAATTATAGGAAATCAGCGTCGTCGTTGGTGACAACGTGATGCATGCTTTCTGTGCAGAAATTGCTGTGGGTGTGGGGTTGCACAGAAACCAGGCATCACGTGATCACCAACACCAACCAATCAGCTGATTCCCTATATTGAGTTCGACAGTAGGGTTGTCATGAGAGGTGTCGTCTTTTCATGTGCTTTCGCGAGATTTTTGCATGTCTCGTCTCGTTTTGCCAAAGTTTGAAAGACTGTCTCGGTCTCGATTCGTAGAACCCCTCGTCTCTCGAACCAAGCGCAGTTGCAATGTGCCCCGCCTTTACCAATGCAGTCTCGTGTGCCCGCCCGTTCTTCTCAACGCTAAACGTACCTTTCACAACGTCCAAACGCCCTCCTCCCTCGTTATTAGCATCAGCGCATCAACAAAATTTTTATAGTTTCTTCGCTCGTCGACCGCAAGCCGACTTTCGCTGGTCATTCGAATCAGACTGATCTCGGCGAGCGTTCCGCCGACGACACTGCCGAGGCCGCCCGAGTCGATGCCCCACCTCGCCTTCACCACGAACGACGGGCCGCGCTGGAATCAGTGGAATTAAACGGAATTGAATTGGAATGAACTCAATCCGTCGGTCGGACTCAACACTAAAATTAACATTAACTGAAAAATTAAACTGAAGGAAACAAATAACAAACCCCAAACTTCTTTGTTTGTCGTTCCTGTTCAAAATTCACCTCACTCAACTGTTGCCAACTTTAAAACTACCTTTTGGCCTTTCCCAATTTTTCAAATTTTTTTTTCAAAACGTTTTCAAGGTCTTTTATTCTCGTCCTCTTCAAAACAAACTGTGCTTCTTCCTTCAGATTCTTTCTTTCTTCTTACACGTTCACTTCCTTCATCTAATTGAAATAAAAAGTATAAATCGAGTTAATCCACGCTTCGGGTTTAGCAATGTAGGCAAACCGGATTTTCGGCTGAGGGGGGGGGTGGACCCCCCCCCCACCCCCCGCACTTTCGCTACTGTTTGGTCACAATAGACGTACACAATTTGCTGCAATAACGCAATTAAACCGAATTTAGAGTCAGTTCAGATCAAAAAGAAAACAAATCAGTAATTGTGTAAGAAAGACAATTTTGAGCGACATTTGGAATTTTTGAAATTTTCAGCTCAGCTCGGCAGCTCCAGCCGATTCTTGCACCTCGCTTAACAGTTCTTTCAAAACATCAGTGTCAATTTCGTCATCATATTTTTCTTGGTCACAGATTTTCTCATTTTCTCATCAAAAAAGATATGAAAACTCAGTGTCCAAAATTGAAAAAAACCGAAAAAAACGAAAAAAACGGAAAAATACAGAAACGGTCTTTTTCCCGTTTTTTTCAAGGCACCAATAATTGCCCTGGTAAAAAAACGCGTATAAATCAGGGGTCGAGCCCGATTTTTGGCGAATCCAAGAGGGGGGGGGGTCCGCCCAATTTTGGGGGGGGGGGGGGGGTCCCGGGTGGGGGGGGGGTCGACTTGGTTGGGGGGGGGGGGCTCCCGAGCGAGACCGAAAATTCTAGGGGGGGGTCCGAGCGAGACCGAAAATTCTAGGGGGGGGGGGGTCGGACCAAAATTTTTTCTTGACGATGACATTGTCTGGGCAAAAAATGGCTAGTAGGGGTCGATTTGGTTGGGAGGGGGGTGGGTTCCCGAGCGAGACCGAAAATTCTAGGGGGGGGGGGGGGGTCGGACCAAAAGTTGTTGAATAAAAGTGCTAGAAACCACAGCATCCAGTCAAGGCCTCTCTCTAGTCTCTAGTCATACATTTTGCTTTGATTTTCGTTCGGGTCGGGACATCTGAAAGCTACACGAACGAGACACGCTGCACGGGTGAGACTTGATATTGAAGTACAGTATTGAAAACATTGACGTACAAAGTGGTAAATGTATAACAAAGTGGTACGTATACAAAAAACACAATATATATTGAGATACGAACATGCATATAATATAGATACCTACAAATGAGAGAAATATAGAGATATGCAAGAGAAAATGTCTCCATCGAAAGTCAAAATCAAAGGGGGGGGGGGGTGGTCAGACGGTCAGGATTTGGTAGGGGGGGGGGGGGTTGGCTTTGGAAGGTAGAAATCAGGGCGGGGGGGGCTGGCCCCCCCGAATTCGAGAGGGGGGGGTATTTTGACCAAAATTTGGGGGGGGTTGACCGGGTGGGGGGTGTCGACTTGGTTGGGGGGGGTGCCCGGGTGGGGGGGGGGGGTGTCGACTTGGTTGGGGGGGGTACCCCCCCCCCCCCCCCCCCATCTCGACCCCGGGTATAAATACGTGTTTTTTACCGGTAAAAAACCGGTATTTTTACCATGCCAACCCTAGGTGTACCCCCCACGGCCCCACCCCCCCCGCCCACGGTACTGATTCTTAGCATTATTTTGCTGTTTTTATAGCTTTTTAGCGTTTTAGCTATCTATCTATCAAATTTAAAAATTTTTACCGCCCCCCCCCCCAAGGCCCATGCCCCCCCGCCCCCCCCCCCCCAAAATTTTCCAGCTATCTATCTACGTCCGGACCAAAAATATTAGGGCCGGAATTGAACGGGTCGCAATTCTTCGGGCCGGAGGTCGCAATAATACAATGCAAAACAGCCAAAAAAGAAGAAACCAGTAAAGAGCGTGAAGTTAACTTTAATTAACGTCCTATATATTTTGTGACTTATGTAGGCCAAGGCCAACCTTGTTAACAACCCACCTCCTTCAGCACCCGGCCAGCACCCCCTCCTTAGGGTTAGGGGGAAAAAATCCGGATTTTTTTAATTAAATTTTTTTACAAGTTAGGTTCGTTCGAAGCGTCTCGTCGAGCTGAGTTCAGCTAGACTATTTTCAGAACGATCCGGAAAATATAAGAGCGAAAATCGTGTTTTATTGAAATTATGTCCATTTCATAGAGGGAAAGTTGCATTTTCAACAGTAAAACAGGACAATTTTTGACATGTACTTGAATATTGAACCGTTCTTAGTTGTTCCTTTTTAGAAAATTACCAAAATTTGACTGTGTTCAAAAATTCCTGTTTGCTGTAGCTAAGTCGGCAAGCCCTGTCGACCCGGTCGCCCCCCCCCCCAAGACACTTACTTTCAGGTTCAACCAGCTATGCCATCTGCCACATGGCGAGAGCCCACTCTTCAAATCATCCTATCGAAAACACGTACCATGATTTCGCGATCACTTTGCGGGCAACTGACAGACGCAAGTTTAACACGTTAGTTTAGCTCAGCACGCAAGTTTTAACATGTGGCCATGTTATCGGGTATCTGAAAAATGGTCGTGTGATGTGGTATTAACCAACACCTCTGCTCCAACACCTCCAATCAACAAGATATCATGTTCATCTCATGGCCTACCGACTGAAAAACATCTTCTAAGTTGCAAGAAAACGGATTCTGAAACGATATTTCAATTCAGTTAAGTTATTTCAACGCTAAAAATTGTCTCTGGAAGTCATCCAAATCGAAAAACATGGAGTGCGTCGGTCAAAATGACTAAATAATGACATTTACATATTTTTACCTAAGCACACAAAGAAGTTGGGAAGAAAATTTGGTTTGAACTTTCAAAAAATTATGCCATAAATCAAATTTTCAGAGCAAAGTACTGTAGAAAAAAAAATTTTCAAATTTTTTTAAGTTTGAAAAAAAATCCAAATTTAAAAAAACGAAAAAAAAAATTTTTTCAAAGCCCCTAACCCTACCCCTCCTCCCATAACGTGGGTACCCGCCCCCATCTACAAGATGCACAAATGTGTTCCCAAAACCACGAATTTGCGTTTAAAAATTCACGACTTTTCGCGTTCCAGATTCATTCACTTCTGTTTTTGCTTTTCTCAAACAGGTCTCTTCTTGTATGACATGGACACAGGCTCACAGAAATAGTTTAGTTCGGCTTTTTGAATCAATTATCAGTATTCTTTCGATAAGACAAAAACAGCAGGCCCAGCAGATTGCGTTGCTCGTTGATTTTTCTTATCGGCCATTGTTCCAGTTTAGTTCTTGTTGAAATTGCCCGTTGACAGTTACACCAGAATATATAGATATTACTGTCTGCTTCAATTATCCATAGCAAATCGATTAGCATAATGATTGTTTCACTGCGTGAATTCTCATCGCAACTAACGACCCTATTTCTTTGTGTGTGCCTGATTGGCAACTCCTTAACCACAAGACCGGTTGAAAAGAAAGAAATCACTGCATTGCCCGGCTTGAACCATGCAATCAACTTCAAGCAATATTCTGGGTATTTGAAAGCCAGTAGCACGAGATACTTTCATTATTGGTACGCCATAAAAAGCCGTTGGTTTAGCAGTTTGTTGAAGGTCAAAGTAGAAACTTGAAGCAACCCTCAGTCAGCATGCAAGTCAGGTGTCAGCAAAAGCTGGGTGTTGATTGTAATTGAAGAAAAACAACTAAAAAATTTAAAAAAAGTTTTTTTCTCCAGGTTCGTTGAATCACAGAAAGATCCAGCCGTCAGTCCTCTGGTTCTGTGGCTGAATGGCGGTCCCGGCTGCAGTTCGTTGGGTGGACTTTTGGAAGAACTCGGTCCGTTTCTCATAAACGACGATGGAGCCACGGTGCGAGAAAATCCGTTCGCTTGGAACACGGTATGGACATGGTCATTGTGTTGATTTGATTTATTTATTATTTTGGATTTATTCAAACGTGTCCAGACTAAAATGACGTCATTTGCTTTAAAAACGCCCGTTTGTCAAAGTTTGTCAAACTAAAATGTCAGTTTGGTGTCACTGATTCGACATTCACCATTTGTTTACGGGAAGAAATTGGCTAAACGGAAAGTCTGGTTTGCTGTGAGCGGCAAGCGCATGTTTGGCGGCACATGACGTCATTTCAGTGGGACACGTTTAAAAAATGGCAAATGTACTTTTGCGGCCCAAGAGATTGCGGCCTGGACGATTGCGGCCGAAGCGTAGCGGCCTGAAGGATTGCGGCCTGGACGATTGCGGCCGAAGCAAAGCGGCCTGGACGATAGCGGCCTGAACGATAGCGGCCTGGACGATAGCGGCCTGGGACGATTGCGGCCTGGGACGATTGCGGCCTGGGACGATTGCGGCCTGGGACGATTGCGGCCTGGGACGATTGCGGCCCGGGACGATTGCGGCCTGGGACGATTGCGGCCCACAAAGTTTTCATGCTTTGTCACCTTTCCAGGTCAATTTCTATCTACCGTATTACCCCCAATAAACCCCCATGGGGGATTAATACGTCAGCGACTTTTAGGGGTGGGGGTTTATTGGTGGGGGGGGGGGATTATTGGTGCGGGGGGGGTTTATTTTACAAAAAATTCTAGGGGTGGGGGTTTGTTGAAAAATAGCAAAAATACATTGCATGGCAGGCAAGAAAGTCGCAGAAACTTCTACTCTACATAGAAATTTCCTTTTATAACAGCCTTTTGTAATGAAATTACTATTAACTCACCCATTTGGGGCCTTTGGTAGCACAATTTCATCATTTTCACAGCAACCAGCCACTGAATTCGCTGGGTATGTGTTTCAAACAGGTCTCCAATAATCCCCCATGGGGGATTATTTGTGGGGGGGGGGGATTATTCGGAAACTGGTCGGGGGGTGGGGGTTTATTGGTGGGGGGGGGGATTAATGGGGGGGGGGGGGGTTTAATGGGGGTAATACGGTATCTAGAATATTTGCTCCAGCCATCTATATCGCCCCCCAACACCCCTGCTCTGGAACAGCAATGGTTTAAGCCATCGTCGTCGTCGTGTCTGCTGCGTTTGCGTCGAATCGATCGTTGATATTTGCGCCAATATTTGCGCCGCTGTTAGCAATAAAATAAATTGAATTGAATGGAAATTGAATTGAAATTGAATTGAATTGAAATGAACTGTTGTTGTTTGTTGTCCGAATCCCTATGTTTGAAAATCCAATATTTTGGAGGTTTGATTTGAAACAAATGCTGGGGGGGGGTTAGGGTTGTTTAACAAAAATCAAAATTTTTTATGTGATTAAAAAATGCCGATTAAAAAAATTCGAAAATTTTTCCTCTAATATGGTCTGAAAATCTTAATTTTGGCACAATTTTTCAAAAGTTCAACAATTTTTTTTTGATATTACCTCGTAAAACCGTCAGTAGTCGATTTTGGACCGTTTTACCGACTGATTTTAGGTTTCGACAACTTCGGCGATGAAGTTTTTGAGCGTTCCACAGCTTGGCTTACTAATTCCGATGCAGATAAGGTGACAATTCGCCTCGCAATCTGATTTCTGAGCGTCCGAGCTGCTCCGTTTGCAAGCGCCACATGGTCTGGTTGCTGTTTCGTGTCCTGTCGTCGCGACATCATCAGAACTGATCGAATTTCAACCCGGTATGTGTGTTTTCATTTGAGCTGGGGACAATTAGTGACGTTTTGTGAGTCAAAACACAAGAAGAGGCATGGTAACGGGTTGGAAAAGGGGTAAATGAGGTCACCAAACAAAATCTGGGAAGTTTTCGGGAGTCATTCGGGAGGCGCTTGCACATCAAATGTGGTTCTTCGAACTCCCTGGTTGATTTAGCACAACTTTAATTTCTGATTTTTTTCAATTAAAAAAATGAAGATTTAGGTTTTTTCAACAACCCTAGGTGGGGTCTCTGCCTGAGGACTCGACTCGAGACAAAAGAAGATTTTCAGATATTTTCATAAGAAAGTACAGTTTTAATGTTTAATGAGAATTTTTTTGTTGGTTTAATTTTAAATAATTAATTGGTAATTTAAAACTTTAAAAATTTAAAAATAACAAATTAAACAAAAAAGGCTCAGATGAAATATAGCTCTGCTCGGCGACAAGGAAAGTTGAGCATGGAAGATTTCGATTTGGGGTTCTAAATAAAACATAATTACAAATCAATAAACAAAAACAACTTTTTTTTGAAAAAAGAATTGAAAACTCGGGTGCGAGAATACCATGACCAGCTGCGTGCGACAAAGACAATGACAACGCTTTAAAATTTCGTGGGCCGCAATTGTCCCAGGCCGCAATCGTCCCGGGCCGCAATCGTCCTGGGCCGCAATCTTCCTGGGCCGCAATCGTCCCGGGCCGCAATCTGCCCAGGCCGCAATCCTTCAGGCCGCAATCGTCCAGGCCGCAATCCTTCAGGCCGCAATTGTCCTAGGCCGCAATCCTTCAGGCCGCAATCCTTCAGGCCGCAATGCTTCGGCCGCAAAGCTTCGGCCGCTATCTAATGGGCCGCAATCGAACGCACGCCTAAAAAATAGGTCATCGTTTAGTTGCATTTTATTTATTTTGTACGTTAAAAAACAGGTTTCAGAACACAAACTTGGTGATATTTGAATCACCGGCTGGCGTCGGATTCAGTTATTCAACAGATTTTAACGTGACCAATGGTGATCAAGAGGTGAGCGAAGCGTCGTCATGCTTGAATGTTCGCAGGGTTGGGGGTCGGGGCTCGGCTCTGAGGGCGCTAACGTCATAATGAAAAAAAAAGAAATTGGGTTTTGTTTGGTCGAAGACACTTGGCTCCTCCCTCCCCAGGTTTTCTTTTTTTGGGAAATGGGTTCGAAAAAAAACAACGGGTGCATGAAAAATCAGATGCACTGTTAATACTTGAACAACCACTTAAGCCACGCCTCGGCTTCAATTTTAGGGTTTTATCATATATCTTTCATTTTTTAATGTAATTTTTGTAAATAAACGTAAATTCTGATTAATTTATATTGATTGATTGCTTTTTACTATTTTGTTTTTTATCAAGTTCGTTTTATCAAATGATTTAGTTTTCTGCATACCTATCACAACATTGTGTCGTTACATGCAGACTGCCGACCACAATTACGCGGCGCTCAAGGAGTTCTATCGTTTGTTTCCCGAGTTCCGCACCGTGGATTTATTCATCACAGGGGAGTCGTATGCTGGCGTGTATCTGCCGATGCTTGCGGCAAAGATCATTGATGGACAAAACACGTTTCCGATCAACTTTGTGGTTTGGCTTTGTGTTCAGAATTAATGAAATAAAAACTTCTTTTGAGAAGTTGCACCAAAATCTTTTAGGGAATGGCAATCGGGAACGGTGCAGTGCACAAAAATCTCAACACCGATACTCTGATGAATTTTGCCTACTGGCATGGGCTGATTGATCAAAAGTATTTCTTATTTTGTTGTTTTGATTAACCCAAACATTCGTCGTTTGTCAGTGTATAGGAAAAAACCTGTTTGCAGTCTCTGGGAAACATTGATTGTGACGTGTTGTGGCGGCGACGGCTACAACTGCAAATGGCACGCAGCCAATTCGTCTTATTGCCAACATTATGTGGGTTTTTTAGAATTCCAAAACTATTCAATCGATATGGTTAAAAATTCAAGTGCACATGTGAAAAGTTCAATTTTGCAAACGATTTTTTACACCCAGGTTGACGTGAACAACCTGCAAGTCTGGCTCGGTGGCCTGAACACGTACGACATCAACCGGTACTGCAAGAATCCGGGTCAGCTCAGTGGCTGGGAATCGAATTCGAGATTTGTTGCCGATCTACTTGGGTTAGCAGACCAGAAAGTGATCAACGATGCGACTGGCTCCGAAACACTGACGTTGGACCCGAATAAGCTCGACCATAAAACCATCGAGAAGTTGGTCGACCTGGCGAGCCCGTGTTTGAACGAGACAGCGTTGACTAATTATCTTCGCCGTAACGATGTGCGCGACGCAATTGGTGTTCCGAATTATGCGCCGACGTACGCGCATTGCAGGTTGGTTAGAAAACAAAACAAGTAATGTCGATTGTTTTGTAAAACCACTAGCAACAAAACCATCTTTTGTTTCAAGCACGGAAGTTGGTCAAAAATATCGAAAAGAAGTGCTCGACCAATCGGCAAACGTTCGCAAGGCCCTTCGAAGCGGCGTCCGAGTGCTGCTGTACTATGGAGACACTGACATGGCCTGCAACCATTTGCTGGGACAGAAGTTTGCCGAACAACTCGGAGTTCCGGTTGGTCATGTATCGTACAACCATTAAGAAATTTGACATTGACTGACAGCGATTTCTACTCATCTCACATCAAAGCATAACTGTTGCAGAAAATCGAAGACAAACGCCCGTGGTATTACAATAAGCAGATTGAAGGTTTTGTCACGCGATATACGGGTCTAGATTTTTTGACAATCAAGGTAGACCCAGAGAGGGAACCTGGTTTTTTAAAAATTATATTTAGACAGATAAAATAAGACGACAAAAGTTACGATCAAATTCAGGGAATCGGACACATGGTGCCACAGTGGAAACCGGAGCAGTCGCACCACATGATCTACAAATTCTTCAACAGTGAAACATATTGAAAGTGATTTTTTAGCGACGATTTATAAAGAAAAATGCGAAAGTACGCTCGCCGCTTTATTTGCAAATAATTTTTCAGCATTTTTTATTTCAAAAATTGATTGTAATATTAAAAATAAAGTAGGCAGTGGTGATACAAATGTGCATGAAACATGAAACCACACAGAAAAGGAAAGTAGCAGCCTTTGTTCGCAATAACGAACATGCGTGTTCAGTCTCGTGCAATCCAGCACGCAGATCACAGAAGCGGCGGTACAAAACTGCTCAAAATAACCAGGACCGAAGAAAAAGTTTTTTGCTTGTGCCTTACTGCGTGCTGAGCTAATGTCGACGGCGTTGGCAGTCAGTCACACAAATCGCCTGGCGGTTTATTCGTCATGATGGCGCAAACGGTCGTTTTCAAGTGACGATACGCCCTGACATTTCGGACGCCGTTAATGACAATCCATGGCACAAAGGTCAGTTTCGGTCGCAACGCGTTCGTCCGTCGTCCCGCAGCGTACAGCAGTTTCCAGCCTTCTTCTGAGTTTGCACACTTCACAATCTTGGCATATGATGCCGTCGATTCATTGTTTCGGAGGCACTGCGATAGTGATGCTTTTGTGCGGCCCTGCAAAATATGCTGTCTGCATGTCTTTCCAAAACACCTAGGTAGGACACAAACAGCAAGCTTCTCCGAAAATGTAAAATGAAAATGACTACTCAACCTTTTGAAACCACTGAAGAACGCACCTGCAAGCACATCAGTGTTGGCAAATATTGCCGTGGCTGATTACTGTTGTGTTCCATCACACAGTTCATTGCTTTGTTCAACTCGCATTCACGAGAGCCATGCTGACAAGTGCAGCTGATCTGTCCGTAGACATTCTTCGTGCACGATGCTTTGCCAAACACGATTATTTCCAAGTCGACGTACGCCCAAAAGTCCCGATAAAATGGTTGCAACTCGTTACGCATGAAGTTCGTCGTGTCTTGACAACGTGACTCGCCATAGATTTCAATTTTTGGCCGCTGTAGTAAAGGGAGAAACAAAAGTTCTCAAAACAAATTACAAAAATTGAAGTTTAAAAATTGAATGGAAAACCATATCTGGGCATGTTCGCTCACTTCATCAGCAGCGTTGGCGATGGCCAGTTGTAAAATCACACAAATAGCACCGATCGAACCAATAAGTGAAACAGCCATGCTGAACTCATCAGCAAATTTCTTTAGCTAATGAAGACTGAACAGCAATCTTGTTTCGATTGCTCGTTTTCGTTGCTTAGTTTTTAGTTACCTTGATGATCGTTTGGGGTTTATTGTAAAGGTGAAAAGATAATAAGAAAACTACAACCAAAAACTACCCTAATTTTCTTTGAATCAATCAATCAAACAAAACGAAAATGAACACTCGTTGCGTTGCAAGAGACTTCCAGCTGTGCTTCTAGCTTCTGAAGCATGTCGAACCAAAAGTAAACAGTATGTGTCCACAACGCCCAAGCAAACACAAAGCAGCGCGCAAAGTTTTCTCATGTGTAAATTGATAAAAACAAGTTCAATGGAAAAATATGCTGGAAAAGCACGAAATCTGCTGGAGGCTTCTGCTGTCACTGTGATGAATTTTCTCTTCCGACCAGTATCGTTGGTTGTTGTTGATAAAAACGACTTTTTTATGCTCCAGTGTGTGTGCCCCTGTGATGCCTATCGTGGTTATACGCTATATGTAGGTAAATGATTTGGAATTTTATTTGTGTCTTTTTGATGATTGAGTGTCTGAACAAGTTTTGTGTGATTTTGAAAACTGTCATGTCAAAACCAGCGTTTCGAAAGCGATTTCCAACTTCCGGATGACAATATTGAAAAAAGATTGTTTGCAAAAACAAACATAAAAATGCAAAATGTTTATCAAAATTTAAAGTCATGTCCACAGTACCTAGAATTGCTCACATAAGAAAACTGACCCAAAAGCCGTGACCGGCGCAATAAATTACCATGGAAAACACCGTTTTCTTGTTTTTCATTTCTGGACCGATTTCGCCAATTTCCAGGGCCGATTCGCCCGAAATCGTCACAATTCAGTATCTAGAGTTGCTCACATAAAAAAACTAACCCAAAATCCGTGATCAGCACATTGAATTACCCTGGAAAACACCTTTTTGTTTTTCGTTTCTGGACCGATTTTGCCAATTTCCACGGCCGATTCGCCCGAAATAGTCACCATTCAGTATCTAGAGTTGCTCACATAAAAAACTACCCCAAAAGCCGTGATCAGCACATTGAATTACCCTGGAAAACACCATTTTCTTGTTTTTCGTTTCTGGACCGTTTTCGCCAATTTCCACGGCCGATTCGCCCGAATTAGTCACGATTCGGTATCTAGAGTTGTTCACATAAGAAAACTAACCCAAAATCCGTGATCAGTGCATTGAAGTACCCTGGAAAACACCGTTTTTTTGTTTTTCATTTCTGGACCGATTTCGCCAATTTCCACGGCCGATTCGCCAGAAATCGTCACGATTCAGTATCTAGAGTTGCCCACATAAAAAACTAAACAAAAATCCGTGATCAGCGCATTGAATTACCATGGAAAACACCGTTTATTATGTTTCTCATTTCTGGACCGATTTCGCTAATTTCCACGACCGATTCGACCGAAATCGTCACGATTCAGTATCTAAAGTTGCTCACATAAAAAAACTAATACAAAATCCGTGATCAGCGCATTGATTACCCTGGAAAACACTCATTTCTTGTTTTTCGTTTCTGGACCGATTTCGACTATTTCTACGGCCGATTCGCCCGAAATCGTCACGATTCAGCATCTAGAGTTGCTCACGTAAGAAAACTAACCCAAAATCCGTGATCAGCGCATTGAATTACCCTGGAAAACACCATTTTCTTGTTTTTAGTTTCCTGGACCGTTTTCGCCAATTTCCACGGCCGATTCGCCCGAAATCGTCACGATTCAGTAGCTAGAGTTGCTCACATAAAAAACTAACCCAAAATCCGTGATCAGCGCATTGAATTACCCTGGAAAACACCCTTTTCTTGTTTTTCGTTTCTGGACCCATTTCGCCAATTTCCACGGCCGATTCGCCAGAAATCGTCACGATTCAGCATCTAGAGTTGCTCACGTAAGAAAACTAACTCAAAATCCGTAATCAGCGCATTTGAATTCCTACGGACTAGACGTTTTTCCTGTTAATTTTCGCAGCTCAGACAAAATTTGTAGGAGTGAAAAACTGATACCCAGTAAAATGCTACGAAATTTCAAAAAATGCACAATTTTTACCCAAAAAAGTGCCCGGGCAAAAAAATAAACCAATTTTTCAAAATCTACGGCTGAAATTACCCTAGGAAACATTTTTGTTCAACTGTAGAAGGTGTTCCAGCTAAAAATTGAAAGGGCGAACACTTAAAACCAGGTGAAAAACCCTGCGAACTTTTAAAAATGCCCAATTTTTTATTTTCTCCAAAAACAAGGTCTGGGTAAAAAATTAACTTAATTTTCAAAATCTACGGGTGGACTTACCCTAGGGAACATTTTTGTTCGACTGTGAAAGTGTCGCAGGTAAAAATTGAAAGGGCGAACACATGTTGATTACATATCTGAAAAAAATACAAAAAGAGAAAGAAGTAACATAAATTTCAGAATGCGTAGTTCGTGTCTACAGCGTATGAAAAGTTGTCCGATAAAAAATTTTTCGCGGCTCCAAGCACAACTTTGGATGTTCTGTTCGTGTGCACAGAACCAAGTTTGTGGCTTACACTATGCTCGCTGCAGCACAGCGAGAAAGTTTGAAAAACGCGCGCGAGGGGATAACGGCTCATATTATGCGTGATGCGCGAGCGAGCGCAGCGAGCGGAAAATTTTCCTGAGGTAATTCCATCCGGAGATTTTAGAAATTGGGTTAATTTTTTGCCCCGACCTTGTTTTTAAGTAAAAAATTGGGGATTTTTAAAAGTTCGCAGGGTTTTCACCGGGTTTTAAGTGTTCGCCCTTTCAATTTTTGTCTGAAGTTGTTCCATAACCGAACAAAAAAGTTTCCTGGGGTAATTTCATCTGTAGATTTTGAAAATCTAATTACTTTTTGCTCGAACCTTTATTTGGGTAAAAACTGGACGTTTTTAAAGGTTCGTAGGTTTTGACCTGGTTACATGTGTTCGCGCTTTCAATTTTTACCTGCGGCATTTTTACAGTCGAACAAAAATGTTTCCTGGGGTAATTCCATCCGGAGATTTTAAAAATTAAGTTAATTTTTTGCTCCGTGTGCTACTCTAGACACTGAATCGTGACGATTTAGGCCGAATCTGCCGTGGAAATTGGCGAAAATCGGTCCAGAAATGAAAAACAAGAAAATGATGTTTTCCAGGGTAATTCAATGCGTTGATCACGGATTTTGGGTTAGTTTTGTTATGTGAGCAAGTTTAGATACTGAATCGTGACGATTTCGGGCGAATAGGCCGTGGAAATTGGCGAAATCGGACCAGAAACGAAAAACAAGAAAAGAATGTTTCCCAGGGTAATTCAATGCGCTGATCACGGATTTTGGGTTAGTTTTGTTATGTGAGCAACTCTAGATACTGAGTCGTGACGATTTCGGGCGAACCGCCGTGGAAATTAGCGAAATCGGTCCAAATGCAAAAAAAACAAAAAAACTGTGTTGTCCATGGTAATTCATTGCCCGATCACGGCTTTTGGGTCAGTTTTCTTATGTGAGCAATTCTAGGTACTGAATCGTGACGATTTCGGGCGAATCGGCCGTAGAAATAGCATAGGCGAAATCGGCCCAAAAAACGAAAAATGAAAAACCTCAATTATCCGCGGTTTAGAAGAATGTGTGACCAACGAGATGTGAATTTCGTCCGACCTTCGGGACTTATTTAAAAGTCAGAATGTTATCTAAAAATGCTGGAGACGCATATAAAAAGAGGAATATGGCTTTGTATAAGCAGTGAGAGACTTGGCTCGACCACTCTTTTCAAGTCTCTGATGTGGTACATACGGATACAAGTACATAAGAGCCATATTTTTGCGCCGTTTATTTATTATTTCGGTTGCACATGTAGTTTGTAGACAATTAAAACTTTAACATTTGCGGTATTTCGGGCATTTAGCGACCACTAAAACCACTAAATACAACCAAAATAGAACAATAGTGAATCATGAGTGTTTCGAAATTAGGTGCAGACACTCAACGTGCAGGTATTCTCATCAGTGCACCCCCTGCACGCTCTAAACTTATTGTTTTGGTCTTATAATGAGTTTCTTATGCCTTTGAGACACAACAAATTCAAAAAAACGAATAAAACTAAAATCTAATCACAACTTATTTTCCATACTTTGTTGTTGACCCCCCTTACCCCCCCCAACAGACCCCCAAGAACCACAAACTCAATAAATTCAACCAAACACAGCTTTTCAGCACTTTTTATTATATTTGAATATTTTTATAAAATATCATTTTGCTGAAGTGCGATGAATTGATCGTCTGAGTAGACGCCGAACTTCATAAGAAGTTGTCGATGCCCGTCTCTGATTCTGGAAAATAACGTATGAATGTTCTCCTTTTAAAGCCATTCTGGATCAATTTATGAAGTAAATCAGACAGAAAGCACGAAACTATCAAGTTCGGTGCATATCCGTCCAAATCTGATTGTTTGGCCTAGGAAAACACATGCTCATTTTTAATGTGCGGTGTTGGAGTCAGCTTGAAATTGCTTGTTAACTTTGAATGAAAATGAATCTGTTTTGTCGTAGGGCGATATATGTATGCTCCATCATGAAGCGAGAGATTGTCACGTCCAAAAAATCACATTTGGAGTTGTTTATGCTACTGGTGGATTCAAGCGTTAATTCAGAGTGGGTAAATTTCTTGCAGTTTCCAAAATGTTGGATTGCTAATGTAAAGCACGTCATCCACGTACCCGATCGTGTGCTTAAGTTTTTTACCTTCCGAAGAATTCAGCTTTGTACGCATGTAGAAAACCCCATACCACGCTAAAGCAATATTGGCGATAGTGTTACTGTAGCGCCACCTTGCAGGCACACACCCGTTTAATTGTTGGAAAATATGATCTGCAAAGGAAACATATGTTTCTTTATACTGTCTGTCAATGTGCTTTTAACCTCTGGTATTTTTAGCACCAAATTGAATGATGAGTCATGGCAGTCCGAATTAACGACCAATTTTTGTTTGATCAGGTATTCTTTTTTTATATAATAGATCAATCAGTCTGAAAATGTTGGATCCAATACGATATGAGGTAGAGATGGAAACAAATTATTGAAATCAGCGCTAGCTATGGAACCAATAGTTTTACAACCAGCGATTTTGTTTCTGGCTTCGAACGTGCTATCAACTCCCCAGTAGAGTGATGAATTAGTTTGCCGCTGGCAACTTCGCAGTACTTTTTTAGTCGGTTTTTTAAATTAGTAAGAATACCATACACCAGTCTACAGATTGGTTTTGTGCTCGATTTGGAAGTTCGGCACTAGAAACGAAATTTGTACGGTTTCTTGTAGTTTCAGGGTCTGCAAATAGTATCGGAATTTTATCATCCCAGTAGCTTCTATCATAGTTGTAGTATTCAACCATACGCTTGTGTTTTTCTAATATTGAGTTCAAACAATCATTCATAGTGCCAATAGGAGCATAGGTATTATTTCCATAGCAATGTAATGAACCGTTTTTGACGTAAATGCCAAGTTCTTGACTGATTTGCTCAACGGAGTAGCTTTTTGCATGTGAAAACGTAATTGTTGATGCTTTATCAACAGGCGTAATCACATAGTTCGGTGCAGCTTTTAAGAGTGCTGTTTTGCGTGAGATTTTGTGGCGAAGTAGCAATGTTTTGTGGCAGTTTGTCTATATGTTCTTAATCTTTGTTTGAATGCTTCTACTAAACCAGCAATTCTTTTCTTGTCCCCTACTTTTTTCAATCTTGTCAATAGTGGCCCCATTGAGCCGATAATATTCTTATAGACCTGTTCAAAATTAATCAGTTTTGGTTCTCCAAATTTAACACCTTTGGTGAAAGAGCTTTCAGTCTTCGCGTTCTAACAATGACTGATTTTTTGCCAGTCAGGACGTGATTCAGCGGAGCATAGCAGTGCTTTGTTGTCAGCACATGCACATCTGGCCAATAGCCAGCGTTTCAGCTCTTCTTGATCCATGTAGCGAAGAAACTTGGAGTAATTGCAAAACTTGAGACCCCAAAGGTGGTTCGCATGTAATGGTAACTGACACGTTGTCCAGGAAAACTTTTGTTTTGATTCTGAAGTACTAGCAACTTGATGATGGCGAAATAAACGTTTGAAAGGAATGTATTCCATACCATTGGAACGGGATGATCCAGCGATATATGTCAGAGGTGGTTTTTGGTTTTTCATTGCTGTTTTCGTAGATGGCGAAAAAATTTGTTGGCTTAGATCTTGTACATCTTCCAAGTCAGTGCGTGACAAAAATAATTTCATAGATAACTTCCCTGACACATTTCTTACATTTGTTACCAAGGTTTTGCATAGAAACGAAAACCATGTCAATGGTAGGGGCGTCGACTCACAGGTGGTTGAAAAACAACTTTGTCACTTTTGCTCTGAGTCTTTTGCGTCTCTTCTACCGTGATCGTGGGAACCTTGGAATCGGTTTGGTGAAACAAACTTTTTCAATTTGTTACTTGAAAGACGATAATCTTGAATGGAGATGACACCGGCACCTTGTGCCCTGTCGTTGAGTCCAAGTGGAGCAATTGTGTTGAGCACTTCATCCAGAAGTTTTCGGCCGCCAGTAACTCGTCGGTATTATCCAATTCACATTTGTAGATGATTTGACATTGAAGGTCACACAGTAATGATTCTGAAATGCTTGTAGATTGGCAGACTTTT
>JASANC010001211.1:0-27802 GCA_030248135.1 Theristus sp. LFF4_11 | reverse complement strand
TAGCGTTATCTTGCCACATTACGAATGCAATGCGTTTTGTTTCTTCATGATCGTGTTCAGGGCGTTCAAAAACTCAGCTTCCGCAACTTTGGACCCATGGGTTACGGTATCGGGTCTTGACGCGATCTTGCTGAAAAGTGCATTTTGAGGCGTTTTAACGCTGAAGTTTTTCTAGGGCGTGCTTCTTACCCACTCTAGAGGCGTTTATCGATCGTAGCTCCAGTTCTGAAAAACTGCTCAAACATTGTTTCTCCAATGAAGGTTTTCGAAGCCTTAGGAACATACTGGCACACGGTTTTGAAAATTACCTAAGGCTTCGCAAGCCTTCATTTTGGCGGATTTTAATTTGAACGATTCTGAAAAGATTTTTAATAGGCCAAAATCATTTAAAATCGAGGCTTGCGAAGCCTTAGGTTACCTATAAAACTGTCTTCCTGTTGGTTTCCTAAGGCTTCGCAAGCCTTTATTGAAGTAACAAGTATCATGGACCTGGGGTTACGGTAGAGTTCCGATAGTCATCTCTAGAGTCAATAAGAACAACGTCCCAGAAAAAAACTTCAGCGTTCAAATACCTCAAAATGCAGTTTTCAGCAAGATCGCGTCAAGACCCGATAACGTAACCCATGGGTCCAAAGTTGGGTTAGGTTTAGGCTGTGGTCGGCGGATTCGAAAGCTGAAAAATAATAATGACAATATTTCTGTTTGTGACCATTATAAAAACTGGAGAAAAGTGCGCTTTCTGCGCATTTAAAAGGTGGAATATGATCGATATGACGAAATATGACGCGATATGCCGGTTTGCTCGTTGTCGCCAAGGGAGACGTGGCCGTTGGGGGCATCACGCTCTTCTGACACCAATTTATCATCCGAGTTGCATGCTCACGTGTGTTCGTTGGCCATCGGCCAGCAACCAACTGGATTTCCAATTCTGTACTGCAATTGCATGTACTTGTATTGCTGAGCAAAGCATACAACAAACAGTTGTGATGCGAGTGGGCCAGCACTAGCAGCGAAATTTCATCATGATCTCATGTCACCTGATGGGCAAAAACAAACGCACCACGTTAGCAATGACATGATCACGGTGTGGTTCCAGTACAGTATCCCTGCACTAGCTCACAATACCTGTGTGCAAAGAATGAAGGTCGCAGCTCTTGTTGTGTTCTCTGCAGGACACAAACAATATTTAGGTAAAAATGTGCTTTCTGCACATATAAAAGCTGGAATTAATATGAGCAGCTTTTGCTAAATTATATGCACTGTCTTCAGACAATGCGCTGATCACGGGTTTTGGGTTAGTTTTCTTATGTGAGCAACTGTATATACTGAATCGTGACGATTTCGGGCGAATCGCCGTGGAAATTGGCGAAATCGGCTCAAAAACCATAAATGAGAAACTGTTGTAGTCCGGGGTAATTCAATGCACGCGTTGATTACGTATTTTGAATTAGTTTTCTTATGTGAGCATTCTACATACTGAATCGTGACGATTTCGGGCGAATCGGCCGTGGAAATTGGCGATATCGGTCCAAAAACAAAAAAAAGTGAGAAACTAGTTTAGTCCGAGGTAATTCATGGCGCTGATCACGGACTTTGAGTTAGTTTTCTTATGTGAGCAACTGTAGATACTGAATCGTAACGATTTATGGCGAATCGCCGTAGAAATATGTATAGGCGAAATGGGTCCAAAACGAAAAATGAAAAACTTATGTTGTTGCCGAATGTAAAGTTCAGAAGAATGTGTGCCCAACGAATTTTGAGTTTGGTCCGACCTTCGGGGCTTATGTAAAAGTCAGAATATTATCTAAAAATGCGGGAGGCGGAAAAAAGGTGGAATATGGGCTAATAGGTGTAAGCAGTGAGAAACTTGGCTCGAAACTTTTTTCAAGTCTCTGACGTGGTACACACGGATACAAGTACATAACAGCCATATTTTTCGCCGTTTATTCATCATTTCGGTTGCACTTGGCAACCCTCGTTCTCGTATTACATTGTAGACAAATGAAACTTTGACGTTTGCAGTATTTCTGGCATTTAGCGAGCGACCACTAAAACGACTAAAATAACGATCAGACTTTAGATCGCTGACACTGGTTTGCACACGACAAAGTGTATCGCAGAGGCATTGGTGAATTCAGTCTCCTTCTGTGGCAAAGGCAATGGCTCACGGGACGGAGACACATATAGTGCTGTAGTAGCACAGAGTATATACTATAGATAGATCTATTAGAAACTGCTGGATCTGCGAACTGATGTACGCAATGATAGGAAATGACTGACTGCTCAGGTGACCTCCTGCGTGCGCTTCGAGCCTGCGAACCTCAGACGTATCGACGAGCAAGCGATGATCATCATACGCCTGCACGGCCTTGGCTGTCGATCGGCAATTGGACGCCGCACTCACTTGGAACAGCCACAGTGAGCGGTTTGCTTTTGGAATCAATCAATTTATTTAGCGCTGTCGTGTTTTTTTTCGATATTCCCGAAAGCACCAAAAAGAGAGAGAGAGAGAGATAACGGCTGAGAAAAGAGGGTCTCGGTGGCGAAGTGGTCTTCGGCACTGGCTCGGTATACCCAGGGCCGTGGGTTCGACCCGAGGTTTGCAACAAATGCCAGTGTCTCATTGGTTCATAATCCCTGATGTTCACCACTTTCAATCTGAGAGAAATGACGCTCGGTAATCCGCTGTGTCGCACGCACGACGGCGCCATCCTGCATCTGCTCATGCACGCCCTCGGCTTCTTCCACGAAGACCAGCGCTACGACCGCGACCAGTTCATCCGCATACGCACCAATCATATTGTGGTATGGTTTTTGTTGTCCACCTAATGCCCACCAATTAATTTTATCTGTCAAATGAGCCCAGACTTTTGAAACCACCAGTCGAAAATGCTTTTCAGCCACGATTCCTAAACAAGTTCACCAAGATCGAACGGCCAGCGATTTCACGTTTGAACCTGACGTACGACTATCGATCGATAATGCACCGAACGCCGTGGGCGTACACACGCACCGGACAGCGCACATTGGTGCCTTTGCAGGCGGCGCCGTTGTTTGAGCAACAACAACCGCAACAGCAGCGTCCCGTGTTCCTCAGCGACGACGACATCAATCGACTCAATCGCTTGTACGGGTTTTTGGTAAACTTCTGTCTGTTTCAAATTTTTCCTTGGATTTTACTGTTTCGATTATTCGAATTCAGATCACGTTTTCTTAACTAAATTCGTAACCCGGGCTGTGGGCAAGAGTCAAATGGCTGGTCACGCCTACAACTGATGAACTGAGGAGGTGCACCAATGTCATGCCGTTACTTCTCTGTATGCCCCAACAGATTCAGCTGAAAAAAAACAATTTTTACTGACTCATTTCCTCAAAATTTCATCATGCAAAACTCAGGTACAAATGTAAACACCCGAAGCTGCTGTTGATCAGCAGCACGCAGCCGCACCTGCAGTTCTACCACCCAAGGCAGCGGTCGCTTGACCGACCGTTGGACACTCGATGGGCGCACGCACGCAGTGACGTCAGTGCAGCAATCGTTAATGACGTCATTTATATCGTTGGTGGACACGTGACGAACAGTGCGTCGCACTCTGAGACTGAGATTCATTGATTGGTTGGCATTGGATAAATTGTTTCATCGTCGCTAGAACAACAGAGATAGTTCAAGAAATTGTTGCGTAAACGACAAACCTTTTCTTAAAAATATTCATAGTGGACCGATTTTTTGTTCCCCCGTCCGTGACTGAGCGAGCAGGTTACTCCTTTTAGAAGACCAGCTCAAATTGAAAAAACATAGTGAAAGGCACTGCGTTTTCCAGCGTACAAGCGTCAGTGCGACATGTTCAACCTGACCAGCGGCCAGTGGCGCCATGGTCCGCCACTGAAGAAACGCCGCCGTCACGCGTCGCTGGTGACGCTCGCCGACGCGAGTCTGCTGATCTGCGGCTGCGTGCACGGCGACGCCAACTGCGAGCGCACGTGCGAACGACTGCCGGCGGCGGCTGGTAGCAGCAACGCCAGCGAGTGGCGCCTGATGACGGCTGGCACATTGTGCGGCGTCGCGCACGCTGCTGCAACGTTGAACACGCTCGTCTACTTCACTGGCGGCAACTGTGCGCCCGGCGTTACGACCACGCTGTTTGATCCGGCATCGGGTAAAGTTGATTTTTTGGCTTATGGTTTTCTTCTGCAAGGTTTTGTGGGTTTGAGAACGGGCGCGCAGCGGAACAACGCGACAAAAGCTGCTTTTGCTCAGCCAATTCTCGACCTGTCTTTGCTCTTTTGCGCAGTTGCAGTTTAGCAGCAGCGACACGAGTGTAACATGCAATGAATGAACCCACGCTCCATCAGAATGCTCGCTTTATTTCAAACACTCTTGCAATGCCGCAACTGCTCAGTGAGCTGAGCGTCATGCTTGCATGCCAGCGTTCCATTTACAAAAAACACGACTCCCACAAACCAACCACAAACACGGACACTTGCAGCGACCTGGACGACGACTGCAGCCAACCTGACGACCGGTCGTGCCGGCCACTCGATGGTCGCGTTCGCCGATCGCTGGCTGTTCGTCTGCGGCGGCTGGTCGGTCGTCAACGGAGGCGGCCAGTATTTCCGGTCGTGCGAGTCGCTCGATGCGGCCGCATCACCGACTCGCTGGGTGCCGATGCCGCCGATGCGCAGCGCGCGCGTCTACATGCAACTGGTCGCCATTGAACATTTGCTGTTTGCGTTGGGTGGCCGGACACAGCACCACGGGGGTGGAGCGCAGTCGTTGGAGATTTACGATCCGCTGCGGCGACGATGGCGAACGGACAGGAATCACCGAGTGAAGGGCGGTATTGCTGCAGCGGTGATGCTGCCGTACAGCTGGCAGGAGCAGTGATAATGGGTGTCGTAATGGTGCACTTGGGGTTGGGTTGAATCGAGGCCTGGGGCAACGGAAAACAATGGTCATGACACGTTGTGGTCCAGAATTGAAATTGTGCCATATTATTGGGACTACAATCAGCTGCTTGCACATTAGGATTTTTTTCGGCCGCGTGGAAATTTGCTTGGTTTCCCGCATCACCGAGCAGTGCGATCAAAAAACACAATTAGATTTTTGTGACCTTATAAATCCTGCTCCTCTTCGAACTGGATCTCTGAAAAACTTTTGCGTTGTTGTATCTCAATTCGTTCTTTTCTCTGTACAAATTGTACTCCTACCTACCAATTGCTGTCAAGTATAAAATCCACTGTTTGCGTCGAACGACGCTTATGAAGTCCCCAAAAACCAACTCTTAAACTTTATCCAAAATGTTTATTTTCAATCGTATCCAACAATGTGACACAATCTTTAATATGAGACTCTGAACACAAAACAAAAATACCAAAAAGGTTTTGAAAAAAGCAAAAAGCAACCCAAATGAAAAAGTCGATTATCCAGTCTGAATCGTGAACCACAGCAAGTAAAGATGTTTTTACCACGCAAGATGAAAACAAAAATAGTAAAAACCACAATAAGTTATCACAACAGCTGGCAATTATTACACATTGAATCGTGAATGTTTGAGTGACCTCGTAAAAAATACTTCTGCAGCAAATTTAACAAAAAAACGTAAATTACACCGTTTGAAAAGATAAAACATTAACTAAAACTGAAAAGCTGCACCACAAACGAAAAATCGAATGATAAAGCAAACTAGAGAATCAATGGAACGAAAAAGCCGATTGTATGATGAAGATGATGGCACACACCTGTTTTCATTTCAAAGCGCAAGCGAAAAACGTCAATGAGCCAGTTTTATAAAACTTAGGAGTCCAATAGTGCTACATCACTGAGCCCCTGCATAAAATCATGAAATATCACAGTTCCGTTTTTTTTTTCACGGAAACTGATTCGCCCATATTTGCTCTCAGTGTGAAGTTAGAAAATTGAACTGTGTTTGTTGTCTCATGTAATTATTCAAGCGCTCAGTGGAGTACCACTATTGGGTTGCTAAGCTTTCATAAAACTGGCCTCAGGTCGAAGCCGAATCAATAATCAGTTTGCCTGCTGCAATTTCGAAAAATGAAAAGAGTGGAGCCACGCTGGAGAATGAATACCATTATTTGGCAGTCGCCGTCGCAAAGCGAGTACACACAGTGATAGTAAATCAACGTTACCGGCAAATAACAAACAAGCCACACATAAGAACTACTTGAAAAATAAGCCTGCACCAGACAACAATGAGAATCAATATTAAACGGCCCAATGTCACAGCGGCACACAGGCTCACAGAGTGACCTGATAGACGCCAGCATCCTTTTCGTGCGCCACCACCCGCGATCGGCCGTCGCTCACCGCTTGCATGTAATAGCCGCTCTTGAACTCTGCCGGTACGTTCGCCGATTCCTTTGTCCATTTCAATTCTGACAAGTCGATCGACCAGGTCTGCAAAACGGAATCACATGAATTTGGGAAGTTTTGCCCAATTAGACCAAACTTCGGTTGGTCTGTGACCCTCGTATGACTTTCATGCAGTCAAAGTGCCCAAACACTGAAGCCGATGTCATGTTCTGGTATAGTGAGCACTCAATCGGCTGCACCAACAGAAGACTCTGTCAAGTCTGAATTTAGCTGGCTCAGCTTCAGTCAAGAAAGCACAACCCTCAAACAAAGCAAGCCCACTGAATTGCTAACCTCGCCAACAAACTCCGTATTGCACATGCCGACTGCCCTGCTGCCGCCGATCATAAACCATTTCGATTTCTCACTCAATGACACTGCGTCATGTGCACCCATGTACGACCACGGTGGATGTGTCTCCTGGCATAGAAATAGGCTATTATTGTTACTGACTGGATCAAAACAAAGTCTTCTGAATGACGTCGTTGTGTCTCCTAATTCAAGCCGAATACTAAATTTTCGAGAAAATTCTCGGGTATGTCATATATTGCGGTGCATTCGTCAAAGAAATCCATATTGTCCAAATGGACAGTACAGAATCCACATCAAAAGACTGCCAACAACTCCTCAGAAAGTACTTTGCACCGTGATTTTCTTGATGGTGGCGGATTTCTTGTCGAGATCAACGACCAGCGCATCCTCCGGTTTCCACCTGAAGCCGCACATCTCGCAGCCTCCGATCGCAAACAGCTGATTCGCGTGCTCAATCGCCTGCAAATGCAACCTACTGGCTGATCAATCGATTGTGATCACATAAAGTACGTCACCTAAGAAAGCAATGATGGCAGTAGACTCGTGCGCATGGATTCGCCAGTGTGGCCTAGTCTACACATTCGCGTAAAAACACACAGTATGACGAGCGCACATCGCTATGCGGCCTGCGGACTGACACCACGAGTTCTGAACATTGGCTTGCATTACCAGGTTCACTCAGTCGCTCAGTTATTGGTTAAATCAGTGGCAGCCCATTGGCCAAGTGCAAACAAACGTAACTTTATACCGAGGCCAAACTCCAGAAGACGCATTAAATCAACCAAAAGCTAAAATTGCCGCTTGCTCGCATGCTCACTCGAATAGTCCTCCAGCTGGGCTGATTGAATTCGTCGATGTCAGTAAGGTGTGCCAATCGTGTGATGTGACACGAGTCTTCCGACTCAAAGTGCAGCTTGTGCACGTCCACGAATTGGTTGCCGTTCACCAACAGATACACGGTGCCGTCAGCGACGTTCGACTGCTGCGCCACGACCACGTCAAAGCGGTGGCCTTCGCTGAGTTGGCAGTCGTCGTCCACCTGGACACAAACAAGGGATTGCTGTTGGCTTGGCTGTATGGTCGAACTGCAGATCACAGGCTGATTGGCTACTGTTAAATTGGGCTTACTGATTCGTTCCGTCAGCTCGATGTAGTCAATCAGCATGCCAAATTCCAATGCCATACAATGCACGTTTCACACTGAAACTGGTTCATTGATAAGCTTACAACAGCACTGCTACAGGTAACGTACTGTGCACCGACCACCCAAGCCAAAAAAAACAAACCCAAATCTTCCCAGTACAGGCCAGTTGTGCACAATGCAAGCGCAGCTCACCTTTAATTGCGTGTCAGTCCATTTTCCAGCATCCGCGTCCCACCTGAGCAGCTGGCGATGTCGAAATCCATCGTAACGACTGTACACCAACAAGTAAACATGCGAGCCGAACGCGAACAATTCGTCCTCACGGTTCTCATCGGCGTCGATTTCGTCAAACTCTTTGATCGGCTGCAGTTTGAATAAAATTTTGAAAAAAAACGCAAAAGCTTCACAATAGATACAATTGGCGTGCTTTGCAAAGATCTGGCTTGAAAACCGCAACCGCACATTTCCTTCCACATACCGTATTACCTCTATTAAACCCCCCCAAAATTAAACCCCCCCCAAAAATAAACCCCCACCCCCTCGACAAGTTTCCAAATAATCCCCCCCCCCAAAATAAACCCCCATGGGGGTTTATTAGAAACCTGTTTGAAACACATACCTAGCGAATTCAGTGGCTGAATGCAGTGACATTGGTGAAATTGTGCTACCAAAGGCCCCAAAGGGATGAGTTAGTGGTAATTTCATTACAAAAGGCTGTTACAAAAGGAAATCTCTGTGAAAAGTAGAAGTTTCTGCGACTTCCTTCCTGCCATGGAAGGTATTTTTGCCATTTTGCCCACCCCTAAAAATGGTTTCCAAATAAACCCCCCCCCCCCCAAAAATAATCCCCCCCCAAAAATAAACCCCCACCCCCAGAAGTCGCTGAAGAAATAAACCCCCATGGGGGTTTATTAGAGGTAATACGGTACGACTTAAACCTGTTTCCTCACGATGACAAACAAACACACTGGGCACATCATAGCACATGCTGGTGCGTTTGTTTGTGAACGAGCAACAAGAGACTAGAAACTGTGCTCATGTGTTCAAGAAACAAGAATGTGTTCAGCAAATTTATGTGACTACAGTTCAAATAAACTCAACTGACCGCCCACTGTTTCGCTGCGCTGTCGAAGCAAGCCACGTAGCCACCCAACAGTGCCGTTCGATGGAACCAACTGACTTTCAGCTGGTTGGCGCCTGAAAACAAAAATGGGGGCTTCAGTTTGACATACAAACGTTTTCTCAGTTTGACTTTGAACCGATTTCACTTTCTCACAATATTTTAAACCTACAAGACTAATCGGATGTTTGATTGAACGCTCAATTGCCCCGACCCGACCTTACCCCACCGGTTCAGACTACAGAAGGACCAACAACGTTTGAATAAGGAAAAGTAGGAAAAACTTGTCACCCAAGCGAAAACCGAACCTTTCAAGCTGACCAAATAGAGCTTTCCGTCCGAAGTGAGCGCAGCCGAATGATAGTCACTGACCGTTTGCACCTGCGTCGCCACGCCGTCGCCAAGTTTTTCAAACGACATTTTCTTCGATAAATATTGTGTTAATACCGAAAATAAATACGAATTTCGATAAACAAACTCCTCTGCTTTGAACTGAACAATTTTTGTCTGAAAAATAAACAAAATGCACTAAATTCACCAAAATATGGAACTGGTTTTCGCCGGGTAAAACAGGACATAACCTAACGAAACGATGATTTGTGGAATACAACAGCAGATTGTGTCTGTGCTGTGCGCGCGCTCTGCGCAAGTGTGATAAATATGAGACGCTTTCGATTGAAAAACTTGCTATTGATCCTTCCAGAACTGGACGCTCGTCTGATGAAAATGCACAATAACAACAACAGCGAAACTTACAAATACAGGCGATCGGTGGAAATTCACTAAGAGTAAAATGAATTGTTCGAATGAAACATGAAATTTGATTTTGAACAGCGATTTGTTGCAGAAATGGACGTATTGATTCAATCAAAGCATAAAGTTTGACAATTTCAATAGACTGCAACTAACACAACTGAGACGCTCTTGGCCAGCAACTTAGATCACCTTGCTTGAAAGTTCAGAAATCGAAACGAATCACACCGGAAACAAGAGACAGATAGAAATTGCGTTGTCAGCAGCACAAGTGGCAGGCGCAACAAACAACAAGAAGTGCTGAGTCAGCCAACATGTAACACATTTTGCAGGGGAAAACATAAACACACACCAACATGAAAGAGCGTCGAACACACAAGTTTAAAGGCTGATTCAGTTTGAAAACGACACGCAAACTGAATATGAAACGCCTCTCGTCTGTTGTTGTTGTCTGATAAAAACAGAAAACGACCATTGGCCAAAACAACAACAATGCAACATAATGTGCATGTGTTATAAGGACACGTTGACAAGGTGAATTCAAATTGATAACTCTCGCGCCAATTTTTTCTGGTGCAAGGCCAGATGAAACTGATAACTGGATCTAAGTTTAGAAATAACGCCCACCAATTGTTCATACAATTTATTCAGTTCAATTTAAAACTTTCGACGACGAAACTGAGAATGCCAACAGCAACAAACTAAGTGCAAGTGAATATCTCTGTCCAAAGTGGAAAGCAACAAAATTGTAACAAGGAAGAGAAATGTATTCTTTGGTGTTTGGCCTTCAACCGGGACAATAGCACCGAATTTCAATTTCAACGATGTTGGCAATTTTAAATTTAAAAGGCTGCCAACAACTTTGCGCTGGATGGTTTGATGAAATAGCAGCACACCATGATAATGCAGAAATAAATTGGCTTTGGGCAAAATAAGATTACTTCAAACGTGTATTAATAATCGAAAACAGAAACCTTGCGATAGTTCAGCAGATGTTACAAACCAAAAACAACATATCAATGAGCAACTGACTGCGGCATAAAATAGATCACATCGTTTCAGCGGAATGAAGATTTGCAAAAAAACAATCAGCAGTTACAAGTAGTTACAACCATTAGTTGCACTGGCACAGTGTCACGGTTGAAATATGTAGCCAAAGTCACAGCCAGTCAGCTAACTGCACAAAAACTGCAACCAATGAGCAATCAGGCGAGTTCTTCCAGATTGAACAACACCTTGAACTGCTCGATCAAGCCCCGTTCGTCCAAATACGCCTTGAACTCCTTCATTCGATCGTTTGCAAACGTCAACTCCTCGAAGCGATTGCTGAACTTCAGGAACGATTGGAACTCGCCATCTTTTGGGTGACACGTCTCGAGCTGCTTGCACACGAGTTTCTTCCACTGCCATCGTTTTATGGCGTCGAAGTACTCCATGCAACGGCTGCGGTCACCCTCAACACAGATGACGCCTGGCTTGCCGGGCAGGCTGAAGCCGGCGACGTCAAGTTCAGCCGCTAGGGAGACCAGATTGCGACGTTTTGTATAGCTGAAGAGAAAGGGGAGTGTTCAGTGCGCCCCATTGATTGCGGCCTTAAGAGTTGCGGCCAGTTCGATTCCGGACCGGCGAATTTTTTTACAAAATATAAAAGCAAGGCAAAATTTTTTTCGAAAAAAAGGTTTTCCGATGTGCCCTTATTGCTTTACATCAAAGTTTTGGCTAGGAGACCAACAATAACTTCATTTAGTTTTAGCATTAGATTTTTCTCAAAGTTTTGGTGTTTTTTTATGTTCGCAGCCAACTGGTTGATTTGATTTATTTGGCGTCAGAACACAATTTCTTGGCATACAATTCGCTTCGATTCGTTCGAATGAACGCAAAAATTGAACTCAAAGCAAAAACCGCAATAAAACAGAATTACTTTATCCAATCAACAGTGTTGTTATTGCCGCTCACAAACGCACCTATAAATATGATGGCTGTATATCCAGTGTCGTGCGAACATCTGCAGCCGAGGGCGTCTGCTCACAGCGCTCTGTGGCACCGCGCTCGACTCCACGGTGATCAATTGCGCCGCATTCTCGCGCATCCACTGCAGCAACTCCATGAGAATCGGCTGTGCGAACGGCTGCTCGCAGACGAACTGCCTTGCCGCCTTGGTCAGTTCGGCCACCTGGACGTGCGCGGTGTCGCACCGAACCAGAATGTGCGTGCGCTCGCTGATTGGATAGCCGGCTGACAGGTGCACGGTCAATTCGATACGAATCGTGGTGCCCTGCGTGGTGTGGTCAGTGGAGGGTGTGCGGCTGCTGGAAGGGGCGCACGGCACGGCATCGAACGGCACGCTCTGGTGAAGTTGAATCGGTATTAGCACGTTGGTACGCGAAAAGGTTGTTGTTGTTTGTTGCCCCCTTTTTATCCTTACCCAACGCCCTTGGGGAAAGGCAGTGAAAAGGTCGCATGTTTGTATGGATTGGTTGGAGAAGAGGAACTTATTGACGGTCATACAAGGTCCTATTGGAATGCATTGAGAAAAGTGACAAAACAAACACGACACCGAAGTCATGGCGCATTCTCATCCAACACGTCAACCACGCAGCGAATGACACTAACACTGAACTTGCGAGCAGACTGTAAGTACTTGTGCAACTTTTCGAACAAACATGACCAATTGAAAAGAACCGCAAACACAAAACGTCAGCTGACCATGTTGACGGCAAAGTCGATGCCGTCAATGGCGACCAGCTGACAGAACTTGTCGAGCTCGCCAGCCTGCAGCAGCGCTCGCACGTCAACGCAACGTTGGCCGGCGTCATCATGAGGCACCAAGAATTGCAACTCATCCTCACTGTACATCACAGCCAGCAACTGCAGTTCATCGAATTGCGACTGAAAATCGCAGTCGTCTTCACATGCTTCCTTTGCTCCGTGCGCAGTGTCATCAGTCATTTTTCAGTCATCAGGAAAAACGATAAATCACAACTGTTTCCGATCATTTCGATATTTCAGCAGCTGGAATTGGTCGAGATTATTCGGATCAACAGGTAAACTTGTAATAACCGTTGAACAATTGCCAAGACTCCCACTTATCTTGTCAACTGTTTGCTAATGACATAAACAGCACAATGATCCTTGTGCGTGTCGTTGCTCAACAATGATCGGAGCTCTCGCAAACGGAATAACAATCGAATGCATTTTATTTGAATACAAATCGAGTAATTCGAAGTGTTCCATCCACAGTCGAAATCGAACTAGTATAACATCATGCCAAAGCAACTAGTCACCAAGAATCTACGGGCCAACAATGCTCGAACAACAGTGGTACAAAAAAGTACAAATCACGTTACAAGAGCTGATCATAAAGACACCGGGAAAATTCATCACTCAAAAACCAGTCGAACTACTTCATGCAATAAGATACAAAAAAATGTATGCATAATAAATTACAGAAATACCAAATAAGTTTCGAAAATCATCACCGCAACAAACTGTCACAATCGCATGCCCCGTCCAAAGCCGTGCTTCGCTGGTTCTTCACCACGAGGCGATACGCCAGGAGCTGAAATAAAAACAGAAAAAAGTACGACGGTCCACGACCAACCAGATCCGGTGTGTGAACTCAGATAGACAACTTACACGATTTTCGTTCACTGACGGGGTGATCCATTTTTTTGTTCAGCAGCGTACAAAACCGATAGTCCAGACGAAACTGAGACAGTGTCATCGAGGCAACTGGTTCCGCTGAAAGATAAAAAACAATTTTGTAAGAGCAAGTTCACAATGCAATCACAGGAAAACCTATCATCAGTTATAAAAACAACATCTAACGCGTTTCATTGTGCTGATCGGCCATCGACACCAGGTCGTCGAGTTTCTCTCGCTTGTCTGACACAGCACTTTTAAGCTGCTTTATGTCGTTGCCCCTTTCATGCAGTTTCTTTACGCCAATTGCATGCTGCTTGATGTCGTTGTCGTTTTCATGCCATTTCATGTTGTCCTTTTCATGTTGTTTGATGTTGTTGTCGCTTTCACGCGGCTTTACGTTGTCACCTTCATGCTGTTCTGTGGTGTTGTTTTTAGCCATGTTGTTGTCACTTTTATGATGTTTTATGTCGTTGTCAGTATCACTTTCATGCTGTTTCATGTTGTTGTCCGTTTCGTGCACCGTGGCACACCGGTTCTGCAGCCAATCAATGACGAGCTGTTTTCTGCGCCTCGGCAGCTTTGCAGTGGCCATTGCGTGGCGCTCAACGTCGTTGTCCTCCACCTTTTCACAACCACCCTCCTCTTTTTCATTATTTTTCGATTCGTCCGGCTGCGTGCTGCATTCGTCGGGGTTGTAATTCTGAAAATCAGTGCCGAATGTTTGCGCAGTCGCCAAGTAAACACAAAATTGTGGATAATTGTTTCTCCTGGCCTGGTACAGTTCGGCAGTTGCTGTTGTTGTTGTTGGCGATGTTTTTAGCCAGGGCTAACTCAGAAAAGCGTACAGAACACCAATGTGACACACACACTTATTGAGACTCGAAAGATCAGCGTCTCCGTACTTTACATCACATGCTGATGCTGTTCTCACAGTTGTAAACGAGATGAAAAATGTCGTGCTGAACATATTCTTTTAAAAAACATTAAAACGAACCGCAAAGTCCTCTTCGTCGAAGCACCAGAGCGCGTCGTTGATTGACAAGTCCAACAAAGCATTTCTATTGTTTCTTGGTCTTTGTGCACTGCTGTTGTTAAGAGCATTGTCACAAGTTGGTGATTCTTGCTGCTGACGACTAAGAATGGAAATGCGCTTGGGCACAGCAGTCGTCGTTGTTTGCGACGTTCTCACTGTTTTCGTGTTGTGGTCATGATTGCCAGTCACTGGAATGTCTGACACGCGACGCAGCATTTCGTCTGGTTGCTGGCAGAGATGGCCGCACAATGGGCGCAACATGGATAGCAGGCGATAGCTGTGAGAACAAAGTGCAGAAAGTTGACAATGTGAATAAACGAAAATACTGTTATCCATGCCAATTAACGAATTTGCCTGTTTTGGTTAGACTGGCATGGCATCCAAAATTACCAAATCATCCATGCAATTATCGCTCACAATTTCAAATCTAGCCAATCAGCACAAAGACATGAAACATACAGGGCAATCTTGGCGGACGCCAGCGCGCAGAGACAATGGTCACCCCCATCACGAGCGCCCTGCGTGTCCTTATGCGCGTCACAAGCGAGTTCTGCCGATTCAATGCAGCTTGGCTGGAACGCCGAAAAATCGCACATCGATCTATCGTTTCTTCGCGGTTTGTCTCCGCTGGGCAACTTTGCAGCTGGCTGCTGCAGAGCCTAAAATAAGAAGGTACATAAAAGTTTAGACAAAACACTGGAGCTGCTTTTCCAGAATTAATTGGCGACAATCACTCACCGACACCAACACGGTCGTCAAATCCTCGAGGCACATCACCGTTCCCGCCGGCAGCGATTGCGTATTACCTGAAAATGTTCGTTCCGTTTGTTCATTGAAGCGGACAAAAACGCTGATATCCTTCAGGAACTTGGATGACTGCTTCGAAGGTTCCAAGGTCGCAGAGAGTTCACAGAAGCTGATGGCTGCGTTTATTTAATGGTTTTCTAAACAAGTGAGTAAAATTGATGACAAAAACCCGACGAACGTTTCACGGCGATGTCGCGTTGTATTTTCATGTGTGCGAGTGCGCCCTGCACGTCGTTCCAGTCGGCAGCCGCTGTGTACAGCAAATACGGCGTCGCACCAGACACCAGCGTGCGCTTGATCCGCACAAACAGCTTCTCGTAGAGGTGGCCCTGTTTCGATGTATCTGAAACAAATGACTGATATGAGAGGTGCATTTGCCTTTGCTCAACAGCCGACATGTGCCCTTTAATGCCAGTGTGGGAGTCGTGGGAGGGGCATAGAACTGGAGTAAACTGAGCAAACCAAAACTTTATCCCCAAAGGAAGCAAAACTAACCAACAAAGTGAGATTCATCTGCGAACGTCCAGTTGAACACGTCGCTCACACCGTTTTTTATGGTAAACCTGAGCACAGTGATTTCAGCAGGCGCCACACGCAGAACGCCACCAGCCGATGATGAACTGAAAGAGTGAAATTGAAAATTTCCTGATTACAAGCTCAACAACTGTGCAATGCAAGCCGTGGTACCAAACCAAAGAAAACCACGTCCAGCGGAATGGTGGCGCGATTACATGAGTCAAAACAGCTGGTCACTCAACTAAACTGTTTCCGATCCCAATGAAAACCAAACCAAAAAACCTACGGCTGTGACCGCCGGATCACCGTGGCACACGAACGCAACGCACACGGTCGCACGCGCACCACGAGCAAATGCAATGCACGCTCCACTAGTCGACGCTGTGCGCCGCTCGGTTGAATGATCAACGGGCGACGACGATGATCGTGGTGGTGATCGCATTGGGAGCCACTTGGTTTGCTCGATGACGCGCTGCCACTGCTGCTCGTGCCGGTTGCTGAGGACGGGAAAAAAGGGAAGGATTCATGGAAATGTTGTTAGATTTAAAGTCAAACTATAAACTATGTGCATCGTGCATTATGCTGATCGAGCTTGGGAATGAAACGGAAATAAAACCGGGTTTTGGTCTTAATTCCAGAAATAAAACCGTTTTTCTTTAAAAAAAACATTTTTATCCCTAATCAAGTAAATTGGAGTTGGTTGTGACGGTTGTGTTGGCCGGTTAAACAGTGAGCCAAAAAGCAGTCAAAAAGAATATAAGTTTGAATCCAGTTAAATTAAAATGCTACGTTACGACAGTGCTGAAACAAATAAGAACGACCGACAGCATCAAACTATAAAGCAACAGTTTCACCAGTAGCAGGTGCACTGTGCCACGCCAAATGTTGCTCGAGATAAGCGATGCAACGGCGGCGCATGTGACTGAATCGAGGATCGTTGGCGGCAAAGAACTAAACAAAACAACACATGCATGCGTGAGGTAAGCGGGAAACAAAACACGAAGCAAACAAAGGTCACACATCATAATTATTGAAACAACAAAAGCGGTGCAAAAAAACGCAAAAGTGTGACGCTTGACGAGATAGCATGCGTTTTGAAATCAAAACAAAAAGCAAAGAAACGAAATAACAACCACAAGAAGCAGACAGAACAAGCGTAACCAACAGAAAACCGTTCACTTCACACCCACACGCTCACCAATTTCGCTTTGAACGCGCCCGTGAACTCTCGTTCTGCGATCGGCGCTTTCTGTCGACGTTTCGAGTTGGCAGAAGCGCGCTTGTTGCGGTGGCGCTTGTTGGCGACTTGCACTGGGAGAGGAGTGAGCGAACAAGCAGCAACAGCGGCGGTCGGTGAGCGCTCGAGTGCATCATCGGCGTCAGCAATCGGACTCAACTGCGCCGTCGTCATCGTCGTCTTCTTGACAGCGTTCCTTGATTGTCTCGATGGCTGCTGCTGCCGCTTCCCACTGAATGCGAACTTTGCCCGCAATTGGTGGTTGTGCTCATCGTCGGCGCCGTTGCTGCCAGCGTTTGCGGCAACCGACAGCAGCAGACGCTGCGAGATTGGCATCATGCGACGCTTGTTGTCGTGGTCGGCGTTTCGTTTTCCACTTGTAGCGCTTTCGCTCTCGTTGTGGTGACAGTTGCTGAAAACAATTGTGGTTGTTAAAAAAAACAAAAATCGTCATTTTTGTTTTTTCAATTTCGATTTTTCTTCAACAACCCCAGATGGATACACGACACGACGCCATGTCGGCCATGATGACACGGCACTACTAAACAGCAACCAAAGTAGCGCTTACAGACGGTGCAGCTCGGAACGGACGCTCAGAATTCGCAATGTGATTGAAATGTCACCTTGGTTGCTGCACTTGCAACAGAAATATTGAGCTAAGCTTTGCGACTCTGAAAAACTTCTTTTCAAAAGTTGTATCAGGCCCAAAATCAATCGGTAAAAAACTGTCCAAAATGTCGATTTTGGACGTGCTGACTGATTTTCAACGTGGCATGCGGTCGATCCGGTACCGGTCGATCCGGTACCTGGCAATTTTCTAGGGCGGTCGATCCGGTACCGGTCGATCCGGTACTCGGTCGATCCGGTACCAATTGAAATTTTCAGCTGTTTTGGCATTCAATTCAATTTGTTTCTGATTTGTTTTCCATTTTTCTTCGTTTCTCTCATTTTATCTGATGTCTGAAACATTTTACCGAGCCTTACCGGGCTGTAGGTCGATCCGGTACCGGTCGATCCGGTACGGTCGATCCGGTACCGGTCGATCCGGTACCGGTCGATCCGGTACCTGGCAATTTTCTAGGGCGGTCGATCCGGTACCAGGTCGATCCGGAACTCGGTCGATCCGGTACCAATTGAAATTTTCAGCTGTTTTACGGGTTTTTAGCGTTCAATTCGTTATGTTTTCGATTTTTCTTTGGTTGATTGTTGATACGATTGTTGATGATACGATATGAGACGACGACGACTTGCGACACTTTGTTGGTTTTGGTATTAATAATCGTAATCTGATTCTGAAAAAAGCAAAACAAGTGTACCATATGTTTTTTTATTTTCTGAACTATTTTCCAGAAGAATAAAGCTCCAAGACGGTGAAAATTTGCAAAATTATCAGCTCAGCAAGAAAAGGAGAACAAAATAAAAATATGAAGATTGATTCGGTTCTCTTTTGGAGTTGAGGAAAAATATCTGTTGTTTTTATTTTCATATTTCCCGCGAAAAAACCTGCGGTAAAATGTTTCAGACATCAGATAAAATGAGAAAAACGAAGAAAAATGGAAAACAAATCAGAAACAAATTGAATTGAATGCTAAAACAGTTGAAAATTTCAATTGGTACCGGATCGACCGAGTACCGGATCGACCGAGTACCGGATCGACCTGGTACCGGATCGACCGCCCTAGAAAATTGCCAGGTACCGGATCGACCGATACCGGATCGACCGTACCGGATCGACCGGTACCGGATCGACCGCATGCCTTTTACCGCAGGTTTTTTTCGCGGGAAATATGAAAATAAAAACAACAGACATTTTTCCTCAACTCCAAAAGAGAACCGAATCAGTCTTCATATTTTTATTTTGTTCTCCTTTTCTTGCTGAGCTGGTAATTTTGCAATATTTCACCGTCTTGGAGCTTTATTCTTCTGGAAAACAGTTCAGAAAATAAAAAAACATATGGTACACTTGTTTTGCTTTTTTCAGAATCAGATTACGATTACCAAAACCAACAAAGTGTCGCAAGTCGTCGTCGTCCAACAATCGTGTTCGGTTTCATGTCTTTCCGTGCTGCATAAATGTTTCGCAATCACCGAAACCAAAGAAAAATCGAAAACACAACGAATTGAACGCTAAAAACCCGTAAAACAGCTGAAAATTTCAATTGGTACCGGATCGACCGAGTACCGGATCGACCGGTACCGGATCGACCGCCCTAGAAAATTGCCAGGTACCGGATCGACCGGTACCGGATCGACCGTACCGGATCGACCGGTACCGGATCGACCTACAGCCTTCAACGTAATGTCAAAGAAATTTTTTGTTGGACCGTCCAAAAATTGCGCTAAAAATGAGGTTTTCGGCAGCCGAGGTTTTCAGAGCACAGAAGAGCAAATTTGAAAGCTCCACAAAAAATCGGTGTTTTTCGGGTTGGCCTGTCTAGGGTTAGGGGAAAAAAAATCCAGATTTTTTTTTAAATTAAAAAAAAAAATTTAAAAAAAATATTTTTTTTTACAAGTTAGGTTTGTTCGAAGCGTCTCGTCGAGCTGAGTTCATCTAGACTATTTTCAGAACGATCCGGAAAACTATAAGAGCGAAAATCGTGTTTTATTGAAATTATGTCCATTTCATAGAGGGAAAGTTGCATTTTCAACAGTAAAACAGGACAATTTTCGACGTGTACTTGAATATTGAACCGTTCTTAGTTGTTCCTCTTTAGAAAATTACCAAAATTTGACTGTGTTCAAAAATTCCTGTTTGCTGTAGCTAAGTCGGCAACTCCTGTCGACCCGGTCGCCCCCCCCCAAGACACTTACTTTCAGGTTCAACCAGCTATGCTATCTGCCACATGGCGAGAGCCCACTCTTCAAATCATCGTATCGAAAACACGTACCATGATTTCGCGATCACGTTGCGGGCAACTGACAGACGCAAGTTTAACACGTTAGTTTAGCTCAGCACGCAAGTTTTAACATGTGGCCATGTTATCGGGTATCTGAAAAACGGTCGTGTGATGTGGTATTAACCAACATCCCCGCTCCAATTGTTTAACAATATATCGCACAACTCCATTGTAGACCTATAACGTACGCCAATCAACAAGATATCATGTTCATCTCATGGCCTACCGACTGAAAAAACATGTTCTAAGTTGCAAGAAAACGATTTCTGAAACGATATTTCAATTCAGTTAAGTCATTTCAACGCTAAAAATTGACTCTAGAAGTCATCCAAATCGAAAAAACATGGAGTACGTCGGTCAAAATGACCAAATAATGACATGTACCTAAGCACACAAAGAAGTTGGGAAGAAAATTTGGTTTGAACTTTCAAAAAATTATGCCATAAATCGAATTTTCAGAGCAAAGTAGAAGAAAAATTTTTCAAATTTTTTTTTAAGTTTGAAAAAAAAAATCAAAATTATTTTTTATAAAAAAAAAAAGAAAAAAAAAATAAAAAAAAATTTTTTTTTCAAAGCCCCTAACCCTAGGCCTGTCGTACTAAATCAAAGCACTGACGTTGGCAGACGTTGCCTAAACTAGCCTAAACCAAAACCTAATCCTGAAGCCTAATTCAAAGCTAAACATTATCCTGACCTAACCCTAACCTAAGCCAAGCCTTTTCAAGAAGGAAGATGTCAGACAGAACAATTGCGTTTTGAGCAAGTTTTTGTTGGGGGCGGAGCGTGTGCACGCGCGCTAGTGGATCATGAGCATGAGCATGCCGATGCCGTGCGCGTGCGCTTTAGTAATGAAGCTTTAGGGTTTTGGCATTTTGGTTTTTTAATTTTATTTTTATTTTTATTTATTTTTGTTCAGCAACACACCACGAACAGTACCGTGGGCCCAAAACAATTTTCGTATGGTGCCGTGGGGGGGGGGTGCCGACCAAAAAGTGAGGGGGGGGGTCCAACCTATGGTAACGTGGGACCCCCCTAGGGTTAGGGGGAAAAAAATCCGGATTTTTTTTAAAAAAAAAAAAAATAAAAAAAAAATAATTTTTTTTACAAGTTAGGTTTGTTCGAAGCGTCTCGTCGAGCTGAGTTCATCTAGACTATTTTCAGAACGATCCGGAAACTATAAGAGCGAAAATCGTGTTTTATTGAAATTATGTCCATTTCATAGAGGGAAAGTTGCATTTTCAACAGTAAAACAGGACAATTTTCGACGTGTACTTGAATATTGAACCGTTCTTAGTTGTTCCTCTTTAGAAAATTACCAAAATTTGACTGTGTTCAAAAATTCCTGTTTGCTGTAGCTAAGTCGGCAACCCCTGTCGACCCGGTCGCCCCCCCCCCAAGACACTTACTTTCAGGTTCAACCAGCTATGCTATCTGCCACATGGCGAGAGCCCACTCTTCAAATCATCGTATCGAAAACACGTACCATGATTTCGCGATCACGTTGCGGGCAACTGACAGACGCAAGTTTAACACGTTAGTTTAGCTCAGCACGCAAGTTTTAACATGTGGCCATGTTATCGGGTATCTGAAAAACGGTCGTGTGATGTGGTATTAACCAACATCTCCGCTCCAATTGTTTAACAATATATCGCACAACTCCATTGTAGACCTATAACATACGCCAATCAACAAAATATCATGTTCATCTCATGGCCTACCGACTGAAAAAACATGTTCTAAGTTGCAAGAAAACGATTTCTGAAACGATATTTCAATTCAGTTAAGTCATTTCAACGCTAAAAATTGACTCTAGAAGTCATCCAAATCGAAAAACATGGAGTACGTCGGTCAAAATGACCAAATAATGACATGTACCTAAGCACACAAAGAAGTTGGGAAGAAAATTTGGTTTGAACTTTCAAAAAATTATGCCATAAATCGAATTTTCAGAGCAAATTTTAAGAAAAATTTTTCAAATTTTTTTTTTAATTTTGAAAAAAAAATCCAAATTTTTTTTTTAACGAAAAAATAAATAAAAATTTTTTTTTTTTTCAAAGCCCCTAACCCTACGTCGGGTGGGGGGGGGGGCACCGTGCCACCCCCCCCAACCCCGCCCCCCCCCCCATCGGACCCCCCCACTCTAAAATTTGGCCGACACCCCCCCCCACACCACCCATGAAATTTTGTCTGGCGGAGACCCCCCCCCCCCCCCCAAAATTTTCCGCTACACACTAAATTTTTTTTCGAAAATCATGATTTTTTGTCTATAAAGTCCATAATATAAGCTGAATATATGATAACTTGACCATCTTCATTGTAATTTCAACGATTTTGCAGCGAAATTTAGCGTTTTTCCTTCAAAATTTAAGCGAAAAATTATCCATAGTTGTTCTTAGGGAAAGGGGCCTGGGGGGAGCCGGCCCCCCCCCCAAAAATTTTCGAATCTACATCTCTATCAAACAGGTTTTTTTCGACTCAGCTATTATCTATCTAAAAAAATTCTCAGCCAGCTATCTATCTGAAAAATTTTGTCTTCGAAGACATGAAATGAGTCAATTTTTGACCAAAATTGACCATTTTTGCTTGTAATTCTTGAAAATTTCGCTAATTTTAGGTAAAATATGCATTTATACATGATTTTTAGTGCACTTTTAGCATTATTTTGCTGTTTTTATAGTATTTTAGCGTATTAGCTATCGATCGATCAAATTTCAAAATTTTGACCACCCCCCCCCCCCCCAAAGTCACATGGCCCCCCCCGCGGCCCCCCCCAAAATTTTCCAGCTATCTATCTATCTGGAAAATTTGCGCCAGCTATCTATATCGGCCCCCCCACAACCCCTCGGCGCTGGAACAACTATGAAATTATCATGGGGGGTGGGGGGGTGGCGATGGACCCCCCACAGAAAAAACGCACCCCCCCCCATGGGACCCCCATGGGGGGTCCCCACAGTACCATAGGTTGGACCCCCCTCACTTTTTGGTCGGCACCCCCCCCCCCCCACGGCACCATACCCCCCCTTCGAAAATTGTTTTGGGCCCACGGTACCAGTAGCGAAAGTGCGGGGGGGGGGGTGGGGGGGGTCCACCCCCCCCACAGCCGAAAATCCTGCCCGTGCACGGGCCGATACCCGTGTACCCCCCTCCCCGCCGTTTGACACGGCGTACTAGATGTTCCCCACGAGCCTCCGCGAGAAAACAATGTGGCGCAGTTAGGGTTAGGGGCTTTGAAAAAAATTTTTTTTATTTTTCGTTTTTGTTTTTTAAAAAAATTTGGATTTTTTTTCAAGCTTAAAAAAAATTTGAAAAATGTTTCTTTTACTTTGCTCTGAAAATTCGATTTATGGCATAATTTTTTGAAAGTTCAAACCAAATTTTCTTCCCAACTTCTTTGTGTGCTTAGGTACATGTCATTATTTGGTCATTTTGACCGACGTACTCCATGTTTTTTCGATTTGGATGACTTCTAGAGTCAATTTTTAGCGTTGAAATGACTTAACTGAATTGAAATATCGTTTCAGAAATCGTTTTCTTGCAACTTAGAACATGTTTTTTCAGTCGGTAGGCCATGAGATGAACATGATATCTTGTTGATTGGCGTATGTTATAGGTCTACAATGGAGTTGTGCGATATATTGTTAAACAATTGGAGCGGAGATGTTGGTTAATACCACATCACACGACCGTTTTTCAGATACCCGATAACATGGCCACATGTTAAAACTTGCGTGCTGAGCTTAACTAACGTGTTAAACTTGCGTCTGTCAGTTGCCCGCAACGTGATCGCGAAATCATGGTACGTGTTTTCGATACGATGATTTGAAGAGTGGGCTCTCGCCATGTGGCAGATAGCATAGCTGGTTGAACCTGAAAGTAAGTGTCTTGGGGGGGCGACCGGGTCGACAGGGGTTGCCGACTTAGCTACAGCAAACAGGAATTTTTGAACACAGTCAAATTTTGGTAATTTTCTAAAGAGGAACAACTAAGAACGGTTCAATATTCAAGTACACGTCGAAAATTGTCCTGTTTTACTGTTGAAAATGCAACTTTCCCTCTATGAAATGGACATAATTTCAATAAAACACGATTTTCGCACTTATAGTTTTCCGGGTCGTTCTGAAAATAGTCTAGATGAACTCAGCTCGACGAGACGCTTCGAACAAACCTAACTTGTAAAAAAAAATTATTTTTAAAAATTTTTTTTTTTAATTTAAAAAAAAAATCCGGATTTTTTTTCCCCCTAACCCTAATCGCACCCCCCCTCACGGTGGTCAATCTCATCTCAATTTTTTCCAAAAATACCGTAATTTTTGCATTTTTGTTGACGTTTGTGTCTGTCCCTGCTTAGATTTTGTTGTTTCTGACCAAACAAGCAGCTTGTTTGCACAAAATATTCTGTATTTTATAAGAATTTCTGTGTTTTTCAAGGCAAAAATTTGCTTTGCCTACATTACTAAACCAAAGCCAAGTTTACAGTCTGTTTTGTTGTTTAGTTCGGTTTCAATGAAGCTCGCCAGTAGGTTCCTAATCCTAAGCCCAATCCTAATCCTAATGAAGTCGTTGTAGGTTCCTAATCCTAAACCTAATCCTAATCCTAAGTGAAGCCTTTTTAACAAAGTGAAAGTGCCTTGATTGACAGCTTTGTTGAAGGGGTGAAACATTGGGATCAGGGATCAGCTCCAGCTCCGGTTTAGCTTTGTAGTTTTACGCAAAAATTTGGTATTACCCGTGCGATCCCGTGCACCCCCCCCCCCCTCACGAAATTTTTCTGCCAGTGTGGCCCCCCCCCCCCCTCAGGAAAAATTTGCTGCCCGTGCACCCCCCTCACCGAGAAGGCACCTGACCCCCCCCCCCCCTTAAAAATTAGGCAAACACCCCCCCCCTCACCCGAGGTCCCGCTTTCGCTACTGCAACGGTACTGCCAGAGCACCCGAGACCTCCGCGTGGGGGGGGGTGGGGGGGTCACGCGACACCCACCCCCCAAAAACGGTTTGCTCTACTTTATTCAAAAAGCGTAAAATAAACAAGCTTCAAATTTAAATTTTTTGAAAAATAATTTTTTTTTCTCAATTTAGAAGTGTCTGGAATTAGCAAAAAACCAAAAAATCAACGTCGAGATTGTCTGAACTGCATTTGAAAACCGAAACGTGAAATTGAAAGGGGCCTTCTTGAGTTTTGAAGGAAAAGCCGTGAAACACGACGGCAATAATGAAAAAATAAAAAGCAACAACCGACGACGACGTGACAAAGTGAAGAAACCACAAGGCAAGATGCAAGACAAGTAGACCCACAACGACTGAATGAAATTGAAGGGGGGGGGTTAGGTGAGGGTGGTGAAGGATTGTGTGTCAACTTTGCCACTAAAAAAGGCCGCATCTTTGCCACTGGTATAACTGCTGGTAATTGCGTCTGCATGTATGCAACTTTGCCACAAACAATGCACGTTATAAGATGCAGCGCAACTTTGCCACTACAGGGTGTTTGTTGCTTTCTTACGCAATTCTGCTATTTCTGACAGCCGCATTAAAGAACACTGAAATAAACGGTTTTGTGTCATATTATGTAGCAAACAAATCAAATGATTCACTGATCGTAACGAGCAGTCACTGTCAGTGTTAGGCAAACTTACATCAGAAAAGCTTACGCAAATGGATCTTTGACACGTTCTTGCCACGACATGACTCCAATTAAGGTCGCGAAGCCTTAGGACACCCACTGAACATCTTCATTGCTCAGTTGTGCGACGTTGTTTTGATTGCACAATTCACTTGTATTGGCAACCGACTTCTGTAGGTTACCTAAGGCTATGCACCTTTTATCAAGGAAAAAACACCCGAAACACACGGCTTTAAGTAGCTCTGAAATCAGCGCAGGGTGGGAGTGGGACCTTCGTCCTATTTCTGTTTACCACTTCGACACTTCATTTATTCTTGCAAACAATTTATTTCAGTGCTGTAAATTTCAACACCCTGTAGTGGCAAAGTTGCGTATTATTAGCAGTTATATACTCAGTGGCAAAGATGCGGCCCTTTTCTAGTGGCAAAGTTGACCAAGTACCGTGGTGAAGTGGCATTGAAAGTGAAAAGAGCTGACGACGATGATGATGGAACGAGACGGGTGGGAATGGGACGACAGTGACACTTGAGACAAACAGGCTACCGCTGGTGAACGCAGCGTTTCACTGGAGGGTGTGTGACTTGTGATGTCGGCGGGTTGCTGGATTTAAAAAATGAAACGACCTCATTCCAAGCAAAATCTGATCAACAATAAAAATCACTTTTAAGAACGTGTACAAATCGCGCAGATCTCCGGGGCACACATCGAAATCGAACGAGCGAACACGGTGACTTTGGTGGCGTACAGAACGCCGTGGCGGCCACTCCCATTTGTCCGTGTTCGTGCCGTCGTGTCATGGTGAATAAAGTTTGATCTTGATTCGTTTTGCCAAAGCATTCAGTTTCATTCCTAGCATCGAGAAAAATTCCGTTTCTTTTCAAGCAGCTCCTAAACGGTGGAGATCAGAGCGTGCGTGTAACTGGGTGCGGAGCGTGTATTGCGCGCGATTGGATCATGAGCATGAGCATGCGGATGCGAGGTGCGCGTGCTTTTGAATAAAGAAGCATTACGCCCCAAAAACCTGACACTGGACCATCCACCACGTAATGCATCATTATTAAAACAGGTGCATGTGCAGTGGCGGTGGCCCCTGCCCTTTAACACAGGAAAGAAAAAAATGCAAAAACTAAATTAATCATTTTCACCTTATCAAAAAGGCTTGGCTTAGGATTAGGATTAGGTTTTGGATTTGGAACCTACAACGACTCATTGCAAGCAACCTCTGATCAGGAATCAAAAAAATCACTTTTAAGTATGTATACAAATCCATCCACCACACCCCCCCCCCCTCGAAATTTGCTAGACACCACCCCCTCCCCCCCTAGATGGACCTAAGTAACAGTGACACTCCCAAAAATTTTCTCGGACCACCTAAAAAGCATGAATTTTTGCTCAAAAATCATGATTTTTTTTGTCTTTAAAGTCCATAATATAAGCTAAACATATGATAACTTGACATTCTTCATTGTAATTTCAAAGATTTTGCAGCAAAAATTTAGCGTTTTTCCTTCAAAATTTAAGCGAAAAAATCTCACGGGGTGGGCGGGGGGGGTGTGCACCCCCAGAAAATTTTCTACAATAGTGCACCCCCCCCCTAGAGATGTCAAGAAAAAAAAATTCTTCTATTTTTTTTTTCTTATTTAAAAAAAAATTTTTTTTTTAAATTTTTTTTTTTAAAATGAAAGTTGTTCAAATTTTTCAGGGAGTCCGAATATCACCATCTGAGGAGCCACCGACTTACCATATGACCCCCACTCATATGGGAGGAGGGTGAAAATTTCAGACTTGGTTTCGGCGACCCCATTTTCCCACCGACGACATCACGTCTCGTGTTTTGCCTCTCAATTCACCTCAAATAACATGGAAACAAGTTCCACAACAAACCGGTGTGATCACGCTGACGACACGAGGCGAAACATCAACGAGCAACCAACGAAGTTACGCTTGCAGTGGCAGACAGTGCAATTTCCACCTTTCGAGATCCTGAAAAAACGATGCGTAAATGTGAGTTCTCTGCTTCTATCTCACCTTAGCGACATCGGAATTTGTTGAACTAAATTTGCGACGCTCAGGTACTTCTATGCGCGAGTCGACCATCACTCACCAAGGCTGAAAAAAATCGATAAATCAATCCAGAATACCACCTGCAGCGTTGAAGACCAAGTGACAAGGTAAAGTCAAAGAAAATTTTTGTTGAATCCCTGAAAATTATGCCAAAAACGGCATTTTCAGGGCACATTAAAGAAAAATTTCAAAATTTTTAATAAAAAAAATAAAAAAAAATGCTCATTTTTTTTATTTTTTATTTTTAAAAAATTAAAAAAAAATTTTTTTTGACTCCTTACATCTCTA
>JASANC010001210.1:0-25942 GCA_030248135.1 Theristus sp. LFF4_11 | reverse complement strand
CTCGGAGATGATTCGCGAAGCATTCCGGGTGTTTGATAAAGATGGCAACGGAGTCATCACTGCACAAGTAACATAATAACATGCTTGCACCATTGTTTTACAGACGGTTCTTGCAATATAAACTGTTTATTTTGACGTAGCTCACCCATGTGCAAAATGAGTCTTCTGATCGCTAAACAGTGTTCTGCAGCCTTTTGTGACAAATAATTCAACGACATCAACAAAATGTTTTCTTGCAGGAATTTCGCTATTTCATGATGCACATGGGAATGCAGTTCAGCGAAGAAGAAGTCGATGAGATGATCAACGAAGTGGACGCTGATGGTGACGGCGAAATCAACTATGAAGAATTTGTCAAAATGATGACTGCCAAATGAGCGTCACACGGCACGGCATCATTGAATCACAATCAAACTGTCTCAAAATGACATAAGTTTGTGTATTGTCAGGGCTTTCCGGTTGCTTTGCGACTCTCGTGTACCTTTGTGTGATTCCAGATTCAACAACCGTGACGACAAAAAACGTATATTTTGTGTCTATCCCAAAGCATACATTCCGCCGTTTTTTGGCTCAGTGACTATTTTGAACAGGTTGTTTTGTCGCATCTCTATAGTAGAAAATGCAATGTGAACTGAACTGTACATTTATTGTATCATATTTCATTATAAAGTCAGTTTACAGAATAACAGCATGAAGCGACGAAACAGCCATGTGAATATTAAAAAAACCATGGTGTATAAAAACACCATGAGATAACAAAACCATGTGTATATTTTAACCACCAAAATCCTGGAAACTGAAAAGCTAAATAAACCATGGTGTAAAAAAACACCATGGTTTTTTAAATCGCTGTATTCGACGTTTAAAGACTGCCAGCAGTGAGATTTAGCACTAAAATAAAAAAAACGGCATTGATTTATGATCGTCAACTGCAGAAAAGCGAATGACACTTCCTTTTTTGTTTTTTAAGAGCTATGCATATGGGCGTCGAAGGGCTGGTTAACTGTTTTTTCTGTACGTGGTTTGGATGAAAAGTCAGAAAGCCGGTGACGGAGTTTGGCTTCCATTAGTTCCATCCATTTTCACGCGGAGAAATGGGGTTGAGCGCAGCGCCGGCGGAGTCGCGACGATCGATAGCTCAACCAACTCAGAAAAGCATCTGGAACACGGTGATATGTTGTTTGTGGTTTGTTTCGGCGGTTTTCTGAAATTCGAAAAAATCACAAATCACAATAAATTGGTGTTTTGTGTTTTTTCACAAAATTTTTATTGCACATCAACCAATGTTCAACTAAACAAAAACTTACTACAAACGACACATCATCGTGTTCCGGATGCTCTGCTGAGTTGATTGAGCCGTCGATCGTCGAAATCGGCCGAAGAAATCGTGATCTGGGTGACGTTATGTGTTGGCAATACGTGCGTTTCACGTCATGTGTATTGTGCGCCGACCTGTCACGCGACTCTGCCGGCGCTGTGCTCGACCGATTTCGACGATCGATAGCTCAATCAACTCCGCAAAGCATCCGGAACAAGGTGATATGTTGTTTGTGGTCTGTTTCGGCGGTTTTCTAAAAATCGAAAAAACTCACATATCACAATAAATTGGTGTTTTGTGTTTTTTCACAAAAATTTTTATTGCACACGAAGCAATGTTGAATTGAACAAAAACTAACTACAAACGACACATCACCGTGTTCCGGATGCTCTGCTTAGTTGATTGAGCCGTCGATCGTCGAAATCGGCCGAGGAAATCGTGATCTGGGCGACGTTATGTGTTGGCAATATGTGCGTTTCACGTCATGTGTCTTGTGCGCCGACTTGTCACGCGACTCTGCCGGCGCTATGCTGAGCCGATTTCGACGATCGATAGCTCAACCAACTCAGCAAAGCATCCGGAACAGGTGATATGTTGTTTGTGGTTTGTTTCCGCGGTTTTCTAAAATTCGAAAAAATCACAAATCACAATAAATTGGTGTTTTGTGTTTTTTCACAAAATTTTTATTGCACATCAACCAATGCAGCTAAACAAAAACTTACCACAAATAACACATGGTCGTGTTTCGGATGCTCTGCTGAATTGATTAAGCCGTCGATCGTCGAAATCGGCTGAGGAAATCGTGATCTGGGCGACCTGACCAATTCAACGATGACAACCACATTCATTTGTGGTCATTTCAATTTGTTTTCATCAAATCTGATTCAATTTTCGCCCACATATGTCGTTTCCATGTGATTTTCAGTAGAATTAATAATTGTGGTGTTTTTATGTGCATGGTGTTTTTAGCATTTCCCATTTTGAAAAATACCATGGTGTTTTTATACACATGGTTTTTATATCGCATGGTGTTTTTTACACCATGGTGTTTTTTTCACTATGTTCGGAGGAGGTCGTTACTGCACTATTTTGCACTGTATTTGTCGTTTCAATTCTTGGGACCCAACTACCACTGTTATCGGATTTGATCTACTGATATTATTCCATCCGTATGTGCAACAAGTTCTAAAAAACCTTGTAATCGTATGGAGGTCGTTACTGCACTATTTTGCACTGTATTTGTCGTTTCAATTCTTGGGACCCAACTAACACTGTTATCGGATTTGATCTACTGATATTATTCCATCCGTATGTGCAACAAGTTCTAAAAACCTTGTAATCGTATGCATTTTACCGGAATAGGTACGTGCAGTTGGATTTCAAGGAGTACGTTTGTTTCTGTTCTGCTCGTTACTTTTCCAGTACAGCAATAAATCAATTACGGTTGGTTACATTGGCCGTTACACCGGTTGCCATTAACAACGATTGTCACTTGAAAAATTATTGAAAAGGCACATGCTTGCTTGCGGCGACGAAGCTTTTGTTTTCCCAAAACAAAAAGTCATTGGGCGACAATAACTTCATGTTGTGGAGAATTTTGAAAACAGCACCACCAGAAACTGGATGGCGAAGTAAAACGCAAACATAAAATAAAACGTTTACGGTAACAACAGTTACATGCTTTGAAAGTAAAGTTCGGCATATCAAACTTTTCTTTAAAGTTCTTTCGCCATGAAAATGTCACCAGCCGATAAGCAGAAATTGATCGACGCTTTTAAATCGCTTGACAAAGATGGAAATGGAGTGATCGATGCACAGGTTTGCAGCAGAATTAGAAAACGGGCTATGAAACATTTTTCTTTTATGGTTTTACTCAAATGAAATTCCTCTAAGCTACTGCAGGAGTTCAAAACCCATCTGAAGTCTAACTTTCCTGATCTGAAGTTCACCGATGACGAATTGGGCCAGATGATGAAGGCAGCAGACAAAAACGGTGACGGCGTCATGAATTACGAAGAGTTCGTGAAACTTGTCAAGGAATGCATAGAAGATGCTTGAAATTTATCCAAGACAGTGTGTCATTCGTTTGAAATAGTCAAAACGTCGTTAGGATTCTGCATTTTTATACTTTTCTGCATTTTGCATCAACAGTGGATGTAATATTGTTTTAATGGTAATCATCAAAAACATCACACTGCAGTCTTGTCAGTTTGGTTTTTGATATGTTCAGGTGAAGAGCTGTACATCGCGAATGATTTTTACAAATACATGTCACATTTTTTGACATTTGAAACTTGTAGTTCTCACACGTCAATGTTAGTGTTTGCGTATAACGTAGAACAAAACCAGAACATGGACTTTAAAGTGTATTACATGTTGTTTGAATTTGGCTAGTAATTTAGCATTCACTTTTATGTTTTGAACCTTTTGTGTTGAAATGCCTTTTGGCTTACATGTATTTGTCCTTACAGTAGTGACAAAAAGACACAGTAAAAAAAGAGGTAAATGGTGAAAATGACTGCAACACAACCGTATGGTCAATTCATCCAGTTTCGGTGTGTGGCAGTTTCAATGTTCGTGAGATGTTCCCAAGTGATATACCTTGTATCGTTGGTTTCTATAACAACGGAAAAAATAATGTATCACGTTATTGTTTCATTGTTACAGTATATTCAGATATTTTCAAAACAACAATTGACACCATCTCTGCACGGTCACATACATTCAATTGCAAACTACTTGTCAACACTTGTTCAACAGCAGTCCAACACCTTGTCAAGCTGTCCATAAGATCAGACAAAGACGTTCTTTAAAATATCATACCGTAACAGCCATGTTAAGAAAGATAAACATGATACTGCTTATATCAGCCTTGGTGACATCAGATGTGGAAACAGTCAGTAAGTGTCTTCATTTTCATCAAACATCAGCCTCAACAATCCACTGATCGTTGTTGAAGATGCGCCAACTGGCATGGACAAGCAGTATACAAAGTCTGCTGATCCTCAATCTTTACACAATTATGCTGACTTGGAGCCTCGGCCGGTTGCACTGTGGACCTTGAAGAAAGAATCATTTGGCACTTACACAGGTATGTAATTTTTTGACAACTGAAATTGAGTTGTTTCTCAATGTAAAATGTAGATTCGATAAGAATCGGTGTGCCATGTGTTCTCAGCATTTGCTCCGAGCGTTTCCAATCGTGCACCACCGCCCTCGGGTGTCCCGTTCCATTCCAGCAGTTCCATTGCTAGCGAACCTGGTTTGGAAGCCCACGAACGAACACAAAATGGCAAAGATGCAATCGATACAACCGCGCGCTTAAATGGCGTTTGTCATTTAAAACAAAGTTCTTTAAAGAAAAATTAAAAAAGATGAGCCAAAATTCTGATTTCCAGAATGACAAATCATGCATAAAAATGCAACAGTTTAACAGTGCTCTTGACGTGTGCCTTGCTAATCCCAATCAGTGTTCGTTGCTGGAGTCAGGCACACGAACAGGATTTTCATTGGCTCTATGGGTAAACTTGCCACAAGAACTAACCAACGAACCGCGATACTTGCTGCACACAGGTTCAGTTTTATTGGAAATTCACTTCCATAGTTAATACAAAGAAACTAATGCAATTCTGTTTCGTAAAGGAGCTGATGAAACCGGAAATCCTGGAATCGCAGTTTACTTTGTCGGCTCACACGATGGAACGTCATTCACACACCAAATAACAGTGCTAGTCTCAGTTGGACCGAAGTACTGGAAGGTCTGTACACATTGAGTACTTGAATCAGAGTTGCATGTGGATATCGCATTTGACCGAAAGACATAAATCGAGCTGAGTTTAGATTGTGCTGAACGGGATGACCAGAGCATATGCGTGGAACAACATTGGTATTACATGGAGCCCATATGCAGCTGCGGGACAAGCTCCTCATGGCCTGCGGGTACATTTGTTTTTGTTGACTGAGATACGTTTGACATCTAAAGTCGTTGTTGTTCGTTTGTTCAGGTGTACGTTAATGGAACGAGTGCTGCGTGGAAGACGTACCCGTCAGCAACATTGAGCACTGCAACAAAAACTGTCAACCTGGCTGATGTGGAACTGACGGTCGGCTGCAAGCTCGACGGCACCCATGCAACAAACGGTTCCACGCTGCTTCAACAGTTTTTTTTAAATTGTGTCTTGTACGCTGACATCTAACAAGCCATACTGATAAAAGGTCGGTTGGACAACTTGGTTGTGTGGTACTGGCCGTGGACAGACACAGCAGCCAAAGGAACAACTGGCTACTTTATGGGAGGCTTGACGTTTGATGTCACCGGTGGATTCAATCAAATTACTGACGAACTCACTGGCACGCCAACCGGAGGCGCTGCTCTGATGACAGGTACAAAGGCAACGCATCTTAAACACACTTTAAACTTATATAAATCGCTGACTTTACATAACAGACGGGTGGCAACCCCCAGAATTTACAGTGCATCAAAGTGCACTGTTGAAGCAAGCACAAGACGACATATCATACTTGACTGACTTGTCATCTGCAGTGGGTTAGTGAAAAACTAACATGTTGAGCGATTTGATTTGTCAGTTAGGTGGATGAATTGCAAACTGATCGTTAGATGGTGACTGTGTCATAAACGATGCGACAAGTTGGGGTTCCGGGGGTGACGATGGACAGCCACATCCAGTCGATTGTGCGGACACGGTCAACGAATTGAAGGCAGCTGTAGGCATCAATGATGTTTAGTTCATTGAATGGCTGAAAATTGAATATCTAAGTGTCATATTGAATACCAAGATCGAGTTGGACACAAAATACACTGGCTATGAATTGGTGAAAGCGATACTCCGAACAACGAATCAAGCTCCAAAGGGTCATCTGGATGCTTCCGGAGTGGACTTTGTGTGGGACATAGCAGCAGCAAAGGTTGCAGCAAAGTTAACAGCGGCAACCTTTGTAACTTCACACCAAGCTGCTGTTTACGCGGTGCGTTGCAGTTTTTACCTGAATATTTCAAAAGATTCTGCAGCATATTGAAGTTCAACCCGAATTTTTTCAAAAAAACTAAGAAATCGGTAATTGAAATGAAACCAATTAAAACCAAGCAAACAAAGCTTGCGAAACATTTCAGAACATCATTCATGGTATGAGCAGGCTATTAGAACCGATCTATGATACGCTTTGGTCAAATCAATTGGTAAGCAAGCAATGAAACTGAGCGAGTATTCAAGTCCTTTGGCCCTAAACTGTTTGCAGACAAAGAAATCTTCAAAGTTTTGCAGACAAAGAAATCTCCAAACATATCCAAATATGTGAAACGAGTCATGGAAATATTGACCGAATTGAGCAAGAAAATGACAACGGCCAGCGGAGAAACAAAAAGTGCTGTTGATCCGTTTTGCAATCACACAGGCAAGATGATTTCTCTTAATGAAAGTCTAGCAAGACCGATTTCAATATACACTCAACTTTCAGCTGGTTCGATTTGGCGATTTACACCAGAAACATTCACTGGCGATTTTCAGTTCGTTGATTATGGACTCACTAAATTGGATCAAGTTCGACACTGGAAAACAAGTTTTTTTATAAAAAGTGAAGAACTAAATGTTTATTCTGTCTCTGTTTCAGCAAAAAAAATTTGTCAAATACTACAATTTTTCGCTTGACCGAAAAGAAACATGGGGAATTGTGCGCGACCACATAAACTTGCCGAAGAAGCTATTGACAAATGGATACTCGGGTTCGAGCCGCGACTTTCGATCACACTAAAACTGATAAATCGTAGTTTAGGTATCACGGTTACACTTAAAAATTGTTTTGCAGATCAAACAAAAGAAATCGGCTTAGTCTCAGTGTTGTTCAATCGCATCGCGGAACACTGGCCCGGTGTCGTGGACACAAAAGCGTATGTTATCACATTTTCAAGCATCAAAACAAAACACTAATCAGCACGAATTGTATTTATCAACGATACTCCTGTTCTCTTTCAGTATTACAGGGACAATGGTTATGAACAGCAGATTGCTGTCGCTAGCCGTGTCACCAGCGCTCGACAACACAGATGCACTGAAGAATTCAACCATCGATTACGTCGTGCGACATCACAAAGCACAAATCGATGCACCCAGCCGCAAGGCTGCAGTCTATTGCGTCCATTGGGAATACGAGTCAGTTCATTGGACATGGTTACGATGCGAAAATCTGTAAAGCAAAAGCAACTTGATAGCTCAGGGCGATTTCGAGTGCAGAGTACGGTGGATTTTGGACAAACGCGGACTGCACGCTCATCAGCACCAACGACACACACACTCGCTGTTCATGCGCACACCTGAGCGATTACGCAATTCTCACAGAAAAGGATTTTGATGCCGTTAGATGCCATTCAACTATTAAAACCATTAAACTAAACCCTTACTGTGAACTTTGCGATGCAGGCTGACCGGATGCCGAAAAATTTGTACACCATGTGCCGTGCCATGCTGCTTATTGGATTAGCTCTGCTTGCACTATTGATTGCTTTCATCCTAATTACCGAGTAAGCATTATGCTGCAAAGAAATCAACAAAACAATGCACAGTAAACAATGTGACCTAGTACATACCAAAGTTTTGGATCACAGTCGTTTGCACTACGAATTGCATGTGGTGCAATGGAACGTGTTGTTGTCAATGTTCTTAACACTGATGTTCTACGCGTTAATGTGGACTGCGTCATCACGAGTAATGATAGTTTCCCTAGAATTAAACAAAACACCAAAATGTTCCTAAAAATGCCAGTTTAAAAACACTTGCAGCTGTCTTGCATCAGTGTGTCTATAATGATGGACTATGCGTATCTGAGTACGTATCTGTGGATGTGCCTGTTGGCTCACTATTGCATGCGCGCTTTTATAACCGGCGACACTGGTGATCGACTGCTGTTCAAGTATTCGCTCATTGGATGGGGTGCGAACACTTTTGACCATTTCATCGTTTCAACACAACATAAACATACCCTTATTTCAGGTTTGCCTGCGTTAATCATCATGGTATTCATTGTAGTCGATGTTGCACAATTTGGTGATGCTCAAAATATATACCGTAAAGTCTTGCAGATAACTTGTGCAAGCACTGCACATAAGGAGACCTTATAAGGGGCCCCGCGGTATGCGCCTGGTAAGCGTATACCGCGGGCCCCTTATAAGGTCTCCTTATATAAATTTGAAAATCAAAAATTTCTAAAAAAATGGAATTTTGTGTGACAGCCGAATAAGGGGGAAATCTTATAAAGCCAAGATTAGGAAGTCCGGGTTTTATAAACGGGGTGGGATTTCGACCAAGTCAAAAATTTGAATTTTTTTTGTTTGAATGGGAATAATTTGAATTGGAGAAGATAAGTGGGAAGAATCTTATATGCAAGACTTTACGGTAGCTACCATTTTTACCATGTACACCATTTTTTTGAAATCTTCAAAACATGAAATTTTAATTTAAATTTAATTTACTTAAAAGTAAATGTACACAGGAGCCGGAAATCGATGCTTCGGTCGTCACAACAATTATTTCCTCTTTGTTCTGATTGGGATTTTCTTGCTGGAGAGCGTGGTGTGTTTTGTTTTGTCGGTCGTCGGTGTGGTCAAGCGCAATGGTGGTATGATCGATGATCAAATTGACCAGAAGGATATCTCGTTAGCACTTATACTTATCAAACTCTGCTTCCTCCATGAAGTACGGATTTAGCCGCAATATCTTGCGCGATCATGAATGAAGAGTTGTTTTTGTATTTGCACCAATATTCAGAACCGATTACGACCAGGAAAGCAAACAGTGGAGACTGTACAGCTCTGATAATCTCAAACTGATTGTTTTTTATTCCTTCAGACGAACACAATACGTTCTGCTTATTCTCACGGTTTGGGTGATTGTCCAATGGACATGGTACACAATTGTGTTTCTGGTGGGCACTGGACTGCAACTGTTTGACTGGCTGTTTGAACTGTTCAATTGTTTGCAGGTAATGAAGACGAAAGTCAATGTTTGCCATGCAGCAACAATGGCCACAAATATAATTCCTTCCTTTCTGCTTTATGTTTAGCCATCCGTTGTGTTCATCGGTTGGGTAATCGCTGTGCCATCAATCAAATACTCGTTCAAAAGTGGCGGTCGTGCACCAATTCGGGTAAAGCAATTCTGCTGCATGTTTTGTTCTGCTGGGGATTCATGTTTAGTTATGAAACCGTTGAAACCACCATTAAACCGTCACACTAACCACCGTTAAATACAGATGGTTTCGGTAAAGGTATCAATAAAATTCAGGAGCGACCACCATCGACCACAGTGTCGAGCGTTCGTGACCCCAGCCCGCCACCACCACCAAAAACAGACACACCTCTACCAAAGAAACCTAAACCAGCCGATGTCGACGCGGTTTTACGAGATGTGCAACGCAAGAAAAAAGTGACAAAAGTAGATCAACCGCCGGACTGGCAGGACGCCTATCCTGAGTCGCGAAACCGAGCACGCTATTGAAAGATAGTAAAAATGAATTTTAGTAAAAATGAATTTTAAAAAAGCCAAAAATATAATTGAATTCCAGTTGTGTGAAATGGTTAGAAAATGTGAAAACCTATTGGCATAAATATTTTACTGTTTTTGCTGTCCGTTACTCCACGTTTTCTTAAGCGCCATTCATGGAGGTTGAAGCGCGCTGAAGCGCGCTGACGCGCTTCACTTTGCTACACATTCACGAAGCAAAAAAACAGCGCGCTTCAGCGTGCGTCAGCGCGCTTCAGTTTTGGAGCACATGCGCATTCACGGACGCGCGCGCTGAAGCGCGCTGAAGCGCGCTGACCAGCTTCATCGTGAATGAAGAAATGAAGCTGCGTCAGCCGCTGCGGCTTTTTAGGTTTTTTGCCCATTCACGAACGCGCGCGCTGAAGCGCGCTGACGCGCGCTGAAGTGCGCTATCATGAATGATGAAATGAAGCTGCGTCAGCCGCTGCGGCATTTGATGTCCGGACATCAAATTTGTGTGTGCAAAATCGCTGATTGTTGCTGTCAGTGACAATCTTTCACAAATGTTGCAAGAATTTTTTGTTAAATCATTTAGTACTTTTCTGACAGATTCTGAACAGTATTGTATAGCGTAATTAGTCTCAAAATAAGTGTGACAGTGAGAATACGAATACTCAACAAAGCAGAAAAGTAGTGCAAGAAATTTATGTGAAATTTATGTGAACTGTACCCGTGCGACGGTGTGGGATACTGATTTGCGCAGCCCTTAAAACCGGTGTGCAGCCCGCAAGAACAAGCTTTGCTAGCTTTGCTTCATTACACCGGCTGCCTTGCAAACTGCAAAAAGGGCCAAATTCATTCAGAATGCTTTTTTGTACTGTTTTTATGGTTTCACACCAAAAGTTTTCTGATCTTAGGCGCATATTTATTAAAAAATTGTGAAAGGGACTTTCGAAGTGAAGAAAAACTTTGAAAGCTGCATCGCAAAATACAGTTTTTATGAACAATTTTGTACGATTTCTGCATTTTGACTGAACATTCTAGGATGCAATTTGCTTGCACGTTGCTTGCAAATGGTGCATAGTCCTCAAAGTGGTGCACAGCCCTCAAAGTGGTGCACAGCCCTCAAAGTGGTGCACAGCCCTCAAAGTGGTGCACAGCCCTCAAAGTGGTGCACAGCCCTCAAAGTGGTGCACAGCCCTCAAAGTGGTGCACAGCCCTCAAAGTGGTGCACAGCCCTCAAAGTGGTGCACAGCCCTCAAAGTGGTGCACAGCCCTCAAAGTGGTGCACAGCCCTCAAAGTGGTGCACAGCCCTCAAAATGGTGCACAGCCCTCAAAGTGGTGCACAGCCCTCAAAGTGGTGCACAGCCCTCAAACCCGTGTCGAAACAGTGCCGCCGCATAAATTTCTTGCGGCCTGCACGCACACCGGTTTTGAGGGCTGCGCACATCGGTACCCCACACCGTGATGTGAAGTGATTGTTTTCTTCAACTGCGGTTTGCCGTGAAACCTTTTTCCTTTTTTAGCGTTGCCACGGTGTAGAGCATTGCAAAAAAAGTTTCCTCAACGGCAGCACATGATTAGTGAATGTTGCACAAATCAAAAGATCAAAACATTTACTGAAACGGCAAAAACAACGAATCGAAGCGGTATATAGTGTGTACTAAACAGCACGTACGGAGACAACACAGACAACAGCACAAAACAATAAAACTGAACGACATTTAATGAACAAACACATAAAGAGCTTCCCACCAGTGAACTACTATAGTGCAGTGGTAACATCTTGTGCCTGTCAGCACAGAGGCCAAAGTTCGAAACCCGTCTTAGCCCAGTTGTTTCTATCGTTTTTATCTGTTGGTTTCTTTCACAAACGCAGCACAATAAAACTTACTGTATTCCTCAATTAATTTAATTTTACCACAATTAAATTCATTCCCTTTTTGGTCGGCATCTATCACAATTGAAAGCGCAGAAATGATGCAAATACGTATCATTTTTCAGACAAGCCGCTGCGGCATTTGGGGTCCGGACATCAAAAGCCGCAGCGGCTGACGCAGCTTCATTTCTTCATTCATGATGAAGCTGGTCAGCGCGCTTCAGCGCGCTTCAGCGCGCGCGTTCGTGAATGGACAAAAAACCTAAAAAGCCGCAGCGGCTGGCGCAGCTTCACTTCAGGCCGCTTCATCATTCATGATGAAGCGCGTCAGCGCGCTTCAGCGCGCTTCAGCGCGCGCGTTCGTGAATGGGCAAAAAACCTAAAAAGCCGCAGCGGCTGACGCAGCTTCATTTCTTCATTCATGATGAAGCTGGTCAGCGCGCGTCAGCGCGCTTCAGCGCGCGCTTGCATGAATGGGCCTTTACGGATTAATATTTTGGGCAATATTTTCTGTTTGACTGATATAGTACATACGTACATTATACGTTGCATGGTTTTTGATTGCAACTAATAAATCTACGGCATATAGCTCCAGCCTCCAGCATCATCTCTTTTTTGTCAGTTGTTGAAGCAGAGCTTGAGTGATAACAAAAGCGAATCAATACGATCCGATTAGTTTGCGCATCATTGCGCCTAGCCTTGGTGGCCAGTGGTTACGGTCGCCAAAACAGTATATAGTTACCAGGTAATAACAGAAACCGCATGTGGCCGTCTCTGTTCTGCACTGGCAATAAAAACAGAGATATAGTTTGGCTGTTCTTGTTTTACTGAATTCAAAATATTCTATGGCCCAATACCAATAAGTGTCTGCAGTGACTTTTTGAGAAGCAGTTCTGTTCTGCCAACATCATGAAGAAGCAGGGCTCAAATTGTGTTACTCTCCTGTTTGTGTTTAGTTTGCTGAGCGCTGATGCTGTTGGTAAGTGTCTAGAGTTTGGAAGCTTTTCGAACACTGATTTTACCGACACACAATTCAATGGCGATTGCAGTTTTTCGGCCGTGGAATGGCGGCTCGCCAACAGCCGTGACGTACAATGTCACCACCGATCCGCACTCGACCAACAGCAACAGCAACTATGACAACGCAAACGCCCGTCCGACCGCCTACTGGCCGCTTGATCAAGACGCGAGCACAAAGAAATGGCTATGTTTGTCTCAAATTTATGACGTGCGTTGGCGACTGCAATTGCATTAGAATTGAAATACATGTTTCAAAACTGCAGCCGCCAAATCGGCGCAGCCGTCGCTGATCGCACCGCCTGACGCAGTGACGTTCAGCGATGTTTCATTGGTGTTCGCAGATGAAGGCATCCAAGCAAGTCCGTACACGGCAACTGCTTTCCAAAACAGCACGGACGAATCATTGCGATTGTCTGGGGTTAGATATTTTGAGACACCACTAAATGATAAAAAAGACCAATAACAATCAACATGATATATAATTGCAGGTCGAAAAGGACTGCTTGAAAACAGAAAATTTCAACAGCGTATTGGATGTCTGTTTGGCAAATCCAAGTCAGTGCAGTCTTGAAGACAGCAACGGGTTCAAAGGCATCTCGTTCACATTTTGGATCAATCTTCCACAGGAGTTCATGGAACAGCCGCGATACTTGATCGATACAGGTGGATCAAAAGAAAATAAAAACTGGAGCACCACATTGTATTTAGTGCTTTTTCATTTCTGTCGTTTTTAGGCGCTGACGAAAAGGGGAGTCCAGGAGTAGCAGTTTACTTCATCGGCTCAACGGACGGAAAACGTTTCAGTCACCAGTTGACAGTCATTGTTTCCACTGGTGTCAAGTTTTGGAAAGTGAGGCCTAATCTGCTTCATTTCAAATTAACTAATCTTATGTAACTCAAAAACAAAAATGTCACCAGGTGGTATTAAACGGCATGATTCGACCGTATGCTTGGAACAACATTGGTGTTCGTTGGTCAGAACAAGCACAAACAAGTGGGCCTTCAGCTGGAGCACCAGAAGGATTGACAGTTCGTTAAATAAAATAACCCCTTCATTTGAACTTTGTCAAAGTATAAGATACTTCTGTAATTCTAGGTTTACGTCAACGGTACACAAGTGGCTTCAAAGTACTACGAAACAGCAAATCTGGCATCAACCGTTGATCAGCAGCTGACAATCCGGTCATACATGCAAACGAGATTGACAATTGGGTGCAAGTTGGATGGCACGCGGCCAATGCTTGGTGTGGGCGCAACACTGACGTTAACAGTGGCATTAAACAACGAAAACGAGTTATTCTTCCAGGAAAAATGGACAACTTGATATTCTGGTACTGGTATTTAACGCCAGCTGAGAAAAGCTGGTTCATGGGCGGAATGACATTCACTGTGCCAGTTGGTGCGACAACCATCGAGCAAGAAGGCGGAAATGAACCAAGCGGAAGTCCAGAGCCACGTTAGTTTCAGTTCTCTAACGCGGTGTTCACGTATCATGTTGAACTTTTTGTTCTCAGGAACATTCGTACCGTGGCAATACATTGAGGAAAAACTGCGTCTAGCAGCCATTGCGGCAAGCGGAACGGCCTACCTGGACGACACGGAGGAAGCGACTGAAAGTGACTGCCTTGTTGGTGACACATCAACCTGGGGTGACGGTGGTGATGATGGAAAGCCACATCCTGTGGACTGCGCCGATACACGTCTCGAACTGCAGGCTGCTGTCGGTTCCAGTGTTGCTCAAAGTCTCAAACAAACATATAGCGTACTGTCAAGCGCGCCACAACTTAAAAACACGCTTTCAGCTTGAGCTGGACACGGAATATTCGGGTCACGAACTCGTGAAGGCGATCATCCGAACTGTGAACCGTGCTGGAAAAGAAGGACTTTCTGACGCAGACCAGCATTACGTTTGGAACACGGCACGTGGTGCCGCCTACGCCAAACTGTCTCAACTGATCAGTGCTGACACCGCTTCCAACGGACAAACATACGCTGTCAGTACACCTGCATGTGGTCATCAATTTTTTTTTCATTCGTTGCATTTGCATTGCATCACAAGATGATAGTGTTGTGTTTCAGTATCTGATTGTCGCGCTCAGCAAAATGCAAGAAGAGCTTTACGACAGCTTGTGGAATAAAAAAATTGATGTAAGTCTTTTGAGGAAAATTCCAACTTAATTAAATGTGGGACATCAAAAATAATGTTAAAATGCATAATTTAGAAGAAAGAAGCCGGCATCATACAGTACGTGGCGGATATAGATCGCTTCATGTTGGTATTAGCTGATAAATTTGTTCTAACCGGCACAGCAAGCGCTCTGGTGTCTGCTGCATCCAATCATTCTGGTTACACTAATTATTTTCACCCAATAGACTGAAAAAAATGAATAATTTTTATTTTAGTTCAGAATTTCAAACGAAATTAATTTAAAATTACACATAATCATTGGAATTTTCAGCGCTGGTCGTCGTAAAAGTTCGAGCCAAAGATGTGCGCGCCGATTTCATCTATCCAGATTACCATCTTAAAGTGAAACGGGTAGGTCTCAGTTCATGCAGTTTTTACGTCGTGCTTTATGGCTCTTCGTACCAGATGCTGTTACAGGTTTATCGAAGTTTCCTGCTTTTCGCTAAACAAAATAGATTGTAACTGTTAAAATGTATGTTTTGCTGTGCAAATGTAAAAACTCAGTAACATTTCATATTTGCAGTACAACGAAACTCAGCCATATTATGTGTTTCCCATACTACGCAAGGACAGCTGGGGCGTAGTGCGCGATTGGATTCGTGTACCAAAGGAAGCGTTGAAAGCGGTGTTCAATGGTCGGTCGCTATTTGTCATGGTATCTTCAATATAATGCCCACCATATAGGTTTTCAGATAAGTCAACTGAAATTCGGCTGGTTGGCAAACTTTATAATCGACTGCATGAAGCAATGCCCGGCGAGATCTACAGCGAGTACGTGTTTATTGAACTGTATTTCGAAAAAAGACAATTGTTATTTCCTTCTACTTATTGCAGAGTAAAAGGGATAGCAGACGAGAAGTTCAACGTAAACAGTCGTGTGATAGCAATGTCAATGGCACCGACACCCGACAACCCAGATGCGCTCGTTAATCACCCTGTAGAATTTGTGTTGGCACACATCAAAAAACAACAGGACGCCCCTTATCTTAAAGGAGCCGTGCTCTGTGTCTATTGGCGGCATCAGTTTGTCATATTTTTCATACTTTTGCAAAAAAGATCAAAATGAAAACATCGGAAATCATTTTCAGAAACAGCACTCCGTATGGCGGTGCCTGGGACACGTGGGGTTGCTCGTTGGTGTCAACCAATGACACGCACAGTGTATGCAAATGCACACACATGAGCGACTATGCGTTGCTACTGGAGGACTACGTTCCGGTTCGTAAAATCTTCCAAAAGTACCTGCGTTTAAAATATTGGCAAAATTTTTTGTTGCAGCCAGGGAAGCTTCCGGATGAACTGTACTGGGTCTGCTACGTTCTGTACGTCATTTCGCTAATACTGCTGCTGGTCTTCATGTTCTTCGTTCTCGCCGCACCGTTCGTATACCACATTGGATTAAAAAATTTGTATTAGTCAATGTTAGTGTCTCTGTTAACTTCAGTAGATTTTTAGAAGGCTGCACTATGAAGTTCACATCGTGCACTGGAACTGCGCGTTGGCACTTGTTCTGGCGATTGTATTTTACTTATTCACGTTCCTGGCTAGGGAAGATCGAGTGAGTGGATTTTAAATTTTGTGTGCAGCTACCTCTCATTTGTATGTACAATGTAAAGCAAACGATTATGTTATTTATTAGCTGGGTTGCATGGCTGTTAGTGTGTTGCTGCATTACGCGTACACGTCTGCTTATCTCTGGTTGACATTGTGTGCTCACTACGTATTCCGTGCAATCACCTCTGGAAAGTTGGGCGGCCGTGTGCTTACGTGGTACAGCTACATTGGATGGGGTCAGTGGTGAACATTTGAATGCTCTCAACAACAAATCATTCTGATTCTCCACAGCTACATACTCTAATCACAATTCAGGTAGCCCAGCTTTAATTGTCACATTCCTGGCGATCGTTGACATCTCTCGCTATGGTCAGTGATTACTGATTTTGAATTATGACTACATTGTATTGCAAACATGTAGTGGCACTATAAGCTCAGTAATAAATAAAACAAAAAAACATTGCAGGAATCGGTGACCGCTGTTTGGGAGCCCACAATGGCTACTTTCTGTGGTTATACGTTGGCATATTTTTAGCTTTCTGCGCGGTAAGATTGTATATTTTGTCTAATCTTCAGTCTGAGTTCAATCTACAGCCAGAAGCCTTATATTTTCAGATGGTCGTTCCATTGGTTATAATATCAATCATTAATTTGCCGAAGATGATCATAAAAGACCCAATCGATCGCAACGACATCACGTAAGACTTGTATCTGAGGCGGACCACGATTGCATTCGAAGCTAATATTTGATTTCAGATGGAGTCTGTGGGGTTTGACCGTGATGTGGCCGTTTATCTTCATTGTTTGGTTGTTCATTGTGTTTATCTACTTGATTCCACTTGGAGTTCAAGTGATCGATTTCCTGTTCGAGCTGTTCAACAGTTTACAGGTACTGTACAATACATGCACAGCGCCGGCCAACGCAAAATGTTTTCGTTGTACATTTGTACCAACTAAAACCGTTGGAGACTACATAATTTTACGACAAAACTAGCTGTTCTAACGTGCGGTCAGAATATTCTGCAGTTGTAAAACGTTTTTCAGGGAATTCTGTTCTTCGTTGTGTTTGGCTTGCTTGTGCCGTCGGCTCGTGTCGCGATGCGCACTTGCGGGCGCGTGGACGGTCGGGTGAGTGCACCGTGCGTGCACGCTTGTGTCATTGGTTGTGCATGTAGTTGCTCACCTCATATTGCTTATTGCTGCACATTGCTACGTCGTGGTTGTTGTTGTCTTGCACATGAAACGTGTTTTGTGTACTGTATTCGCGAGATACATGTAGGTGCGCGATGTCACTGAGGAGGATGAGCTGTATCCACCAATCGACGTTGGATCTGACGGGCTTGTGAGCGATTGGAGTCCTCCAACAACGACCGACGGTCGCGTGCCACCTCGCGACATTTCTCCCATTTTACTAGATGTCAACAAAAAATCTGTGAAAAATAACAAAATCGCACCCGGTGAACCACCTGGTGCAGCAAATTGGATGTGATTGTGTATCACGGTGTGTGTGCAACTCATACTGACTGCTTTTGTAAAAGTTGGCTTCTGCTGATTTTGATATTATTTCTGCTTAATTTTATTGGGAGCGCACTTCTTATTAAAAAAATTCTGAATGTTATGCACGAAACCAATTTCAGGAGGAACGTCGGGACAATGTGCGCCACAAGGTGTTCGTACCGTACTATAATCAAAACTAATACATGCAAGGGATTCATGTGAAACAGTGACAATAGCAACTTCAAACACAGTACGTATTCATGTTATTTCCCATTTATAAACAAAAGATAAATTAGTATGGTTATAAATTGTCGCGCAAAATTTGAATTTATTGATCGTCAAAAGCAAAAACAAGTTTTAAAGACGAAGCCCTAAAATTCTTAAGGTTTTTCAAAGTGGTCATCAAGTTTAATATATGCCGAGAATGCGTGTGATTTCATATATTCTGTGTCACCGACGGGCACCCATATATCATACTGTAGCCGAAACATACATATGTACTTGTTCAATTTGCATCATTTTTGTGTGTTCAACTTTTTTATGTCGATTGTCAACTTGCTCATTTATTGATAAGTCGGCCGACTTTGAGGAAACTGGCAGGCAGGTCGCGTGGCCTTGACGAGTAGATTGCTCACGGTTGCCCTGCATCTGCCAGCTGTTATACTTACTCAAAATATATCGCATTTATACTTTACATAAAAGAATTTCTGCAGTACAAGAAAATTGGCGGAAACGACAACAGATCACCCGAAACAATGCACGTGCTCAAATGATCACCGGAGACAACACATGTTTGGCCTCTCACTTTGACCGCTTTCCATCGGACTGATTCGAGCCGATCTAATATTATAAACAAGCACTGACTGGCATGCGCACACAACATGCGTTTCATATGCCACTTTGCGATCAACCGACCATTGAAGGAACTAGGTCACTGAAGGCAGTAGCAGTTCCGACAAAACACTCTCTGAGCACATCAGAAAAATGTCCACAAGACATGCAATGAACACGAGAGACACACACTGTCAATCACTGGCATGGTCAATGTGCAAGACAAGCACAAGAACGGCAACCTCAAATGCATACACATTTTGCGCATTACTATCGGTGCCACCATTTCCGGGTGCATACATTGGTGATTGTGTTGATTTTGACGTTGTCTCTGATTTGTCATGCTCAGCCGACCAATCGCCAAGGTGCACACGACCACTGCGATCGCCACAACATGCATCCACATGTACGCTCGGCTGACTTGCCTGGGTCGCGCGTGCACACACCATAAACATGGCCAAAACTTATACCTACAACAAACACATTCCGAACCAAACTTTAACTCACTATGCACGTACATACACACACACGCACCTACCTCTGCGACGAAAGACAATATAATACCTTAATAAGACTTTCGCCCGTTGCAATGCAATACACCGCATGCAGATGCACGTCTTTGATGCATGACGTAATGCCATCCAGATGACAACGTTGTCATGCACGTCGTGGTTGATAACTGAAGCAAGGGGGCGGCAGAGAAATCGCTGAAACACACAGACGACGGAAATGCCATATCAGACAATACACACGAATTGTAATATGCATGCACACCGGTTGCCACGTTGTGTGAGCCGCCGCCCAGTATTAACATATACCTCAGTCGCTTGGAGGGGCGCACGCATGTACATTATACTTGCAAACATATGTCTAACATATAGTTATAATACACTGCGGAAAGCAGCACATTACGTCTTAAAACTTTAACTCAAACTACCGTCTGCTCGTGTATATCGCCGGATGTGTTAATTTTTGGACGAACTAACAAGGAACGATGAGAAGACACGATGAAAAAAGAGATGTGTTGAACATGTCGATGACAAAGAAAGAGAGATAATGTTGTTGCAAGCGACCGTGGTTGTGTGAGTGAGTAAGTTACTGCAAGTATGCGTTTGCTGCAATAACAATCGGCACAAGGCTGGCTGCTATCAGCGCACCCTAATGACCCATATCACCATCATATCTGCCCGTCGCGCACTCTGGTTGCCTCTGCTCTGCATATCTGCCTACATTCCACTTGACAACCAACTTGACGCCACTGCCACTGCTGCAAGTGCACGATGCTTACGCCTGTTGCTTGTGTCGATTTTTCGATTTTGTAAAAAATTGCAGTTTTTGCTTTGCTGAAATAATTTAGTGGATTAACAGTGACAAACAGATTTCATGAACTTCTAGATATTGATCGTCAGAGCAGTTCGTTTTACCGAAGGTCTATCTGAAGCAGCCAATCAAATTTCATGACGCTGCTGCTGCACAAAAATAGTCATGGCTGAAATGACCGCTTGCGGCTGAGTGGCGTTGTCGATCAGTGAACAACCGGACACCCATCAAGAGCAACGAAACAATAAATTCTCGCATTGGGGACGTTAACCGACCACAAAGCGATCTTTAATTTGTTTGGAGTTTAATCGATTCGTCGGTGCGACAACAACAACCGACGATACAAAATGGACGATCAAAACCAGCAGATGAGCAGCAGATCACAGCGCAACAGGTTCTGCACCAGAGTCGGATAATTAATATTCGAAATGCGATTTTATTTATAGTCGGTCTAACAACCTCTGTTTCAATCGAACAATTACTCACCACTTGATGTCTGACGTCTGTAAAACGATTTCTTACACAGCGTCAATAGTTTGCAATATAATAAGAAACTTCATTCAAAAAGCATTCAAATAGCTTGTAATATTAGTCATATTCTGTTGTTTATTTTAGTGTCCAATGCTGCAGCAGGCACCAACGGCATCGCGTGACTAGCAGGCTACGTTACGTCCCATTTGCAATGTTGTTAATCGTTTTGGTCAGTTTTTTTATATTGAAATTTAAATTTAAAAATGAGTTAAATTTGTTTCTGGGCTTGAACCCTGTGTCTTATTCCGTTCAGATGCGTGACCACTAATTTTCGCATCGCATGTGTACCCACTCATACCAATAGCATTACATGCAGCTAGGATATTTTCAATCATATTGTCCTACTTTATTTTACAAAAATATAAGATACATGCAAGATACATACATAAGATACATGTGACATGCAAGTATTAACTAATTGCTACGTAAATTAGGATGAGCGCGATTTTTAAGAGCACAAAATCATGTGCACGATCTCTCATGCGCTCCTTGTCAAACTGGTGATTTTGGCGACGCCGCTTCATATTTACTGAGTTAGAGACCGAACATCTACATTTTAGTCTTTTTATCCGCACTACGGGCAACATTTTCTCTTCCTGCAACCCATGTGGCCTTGATGGTAGCATAACAGATATTATTGATTAGTCCGTGTTCGCGGTGGTATCAAACGTGATCATGTAGTGTATAGAATTTTAAAATAATTTTTAAATTCTCGATGGGCGCTCAACTTAAGATACATACATTAATAGATCTGACTAAAAATATTTGCCTTGGTTCCAACTTCCGCAATTTTTTCAGCTCAACATTCACACGGTTTCATCCATTGCAATAGACAACGACATAATTGGTAAGGAAATATTGTATTTAAAAAAGTATTTACCGTACACTGAGAAACCGCGACTACTAAATTCGTCACTAAACTTGCTACTAAAGTATCTAACGATACTAAAACGAACTTATTATATCTTATAACACGTGAACGCTATTTAAGTACAATGTAGCTACTTTAGCAGCAAGTTTAGTAGCGAATGTGCGAACGTCAATTTCGTCAATTTTTTGACAAACTCAGTAGCTACGGCTTTTTGTGTGGTTGCGAACGTCATGTGTTTCTAAAATTGCATTAAAATGTTTGTTTTAGGTGAACCTGAAATAGAATGCATGGAAGAAAATATTCGGTTTTGGGTGAACACACGCAAATATTTTGCGGGAAGGTTTTATGCCAAAAGCAAGTCGGAAGTGCCCGGTTGTATCAAAGCTGACTATGCTGCGCTCAGGACTAACAAACCGTATTGGGATATTCCCTTCGGCAACTGTGGCATGAAAGGACTAAGATCGGCTAGTCGATTTAACTATTTCAAATTTTACGTTTTGTTTTTTATAATCCTGTAGTGAATCTTTATCTCCGACTTCATTAAACGTTTGTCCAAAACAAAATAGTGTGTTGTGTTGTTAACCAAACAAGTTATTGATTGACCTTTTGCAGTGGTTTTTTAATTCAGCTAATTCTTATCAATTATTCTGCTATTTTTAGCTCGATCCCCGTGGAATGTACTATGGAATCACGGTAGTGGTCAGTTTCCACCCATTGTTCATCACCAAAGTGGATCAGGCGTTTCACGTGAAGTGCTTTTTTGAAGAGTCCAACAGAGGTCTGACAGCAGAGCTGGGTGTGAGGTAAGAAACTCGTTCTTTTAATGCAGAGTTAAAATAATTTAAACTTTAACTTTTTAATTCGTTCTCCTACCGAAAAAATCAATCTTTCATGTCAAAATTTTTTACCACTGATCCTTCATTGTATTTAACTAAAACAGCTGGCAGCAAGAGTGTGTTTGTGAACGTTTGGATATTAAGGTAGAAAAGTGGGCCGCGCGTGCATCAGCTACTGCTGGTCATAGTGAGTGTGAGTGAATGATTAAGACGACCTTGACGTGCATGCATGTTTTGCGTGTACGGCACAACAGGTTCAGTGATGCATGCATTCATTTGTTGCACGCGACTCGCATCAATCAAGAATTCAAACTTCAATGCGATATGTGCTTGGTGCAATGTTTTGTGAAGAATATTATCAGCATGCAAAACATTACCGCATTAACAAAATTTGCATTACCGATCATTTCAGTAGACGCAGTTAAATTATTGCCTATACTGCAAAAAAACAGAAAGCCACATAGCAAATGTGAAAGGAAAGATATACGTAACTCATTGACGCTCGGTGCATGGAACACTTGTACCGGCTGGTGTTTGCTCATGTGCTCGCGCTTTTAATACATTGTAAAGACACGTACGCAGGGGACGTTTCTATTCCGTTGGATTTCTGTTGCAAAAAAAGGTTGATTATTCGTAGGGAAGTTGAGATATTTTAAACAATAGCGTGTTTTGCAAGGTTTGTTAACAACAAATGTGTGTTTAGTAGTTCATTTCACGCAAATAAAAAAGCTTGGTGTACTGTACCTAAACAAAATGTGTACAAATCAAAAGCGAGATTGTGTGGTGTCAAAAGCAAAAATGTAATTTTAATTCGTATTATACATTGCAGCATGATCCCGACAACTGAGGTGCAAGCGAAGCACACACTGCCCGGTTGCACGTACAGCATGCACAAATCAACAATACGCGATCTGGATGCAGGTCGACCGGCCGGCGAACCAGTAAAGTTTGCACGTGTCGGCGACAAAGTTTTGCATCAGTGGGCATGTGACGATCCAATGTTTGGTCTTCTGATTAACAACTGCTACGTTACGGATGGGTTCGGTCAACGTGCAGAAGTGGTCGATGCCAGAGGGTACGTAAAGCCGTACACACTACTGATTGGACTTGTTCTAATAGTTATTTGATAAAACTAACTGAAACGCTATGCTGAAACTCTATTATCAACTCACTACAAAACAGGTGTCCGATTGATCCTATTTTAATCACTGGCATCCGATATTCGGCTGATCTGATGCGTGCATACGCTGAATCACACGTGTTCAAATTTGCTGACAAACCGGGTGTCTGGTTCTTCTGTCAGATTCAGATGTGCATGAAAGCTGCTGGAATGTGTCAGGGTATTTCAGTAAGTTTTAACTACCGTTAAAATATTGGTAACTCTGATCAGAAGACAGTCAGAATTTTATAACAATCTTTCTGAGAGTGTCAAACAAAATCAGTTCATATTGCAACAACTAGAACAGAAGGACACACACCAGATAAATTTCAGCCACCTGTTTGTGATGGAAGCAGTGTTGGCGGTCCGGTAGGTGGCTATGTGCCATCAACAGCAGGCCAACCTCTGGGTGGCTATCCTCCATCAACTGCACGACCGTTGTATCCTTACACCGTAGATGGCAGTGCAGGACCGCCAGGCACTAAACCGACCGTTTCTCCAACTTACGCCGGCGCTCCGGTTGCATATCCATCATCGGTTACACCGTTTGCGCCGCCGTATCAGAATAAGCAGCTCAAAACAAATGATAAGTACGCAGTGTTTGACAAAAACGTCGAACAAGGTGTACCCGTGGCATCCGTAAAAAAGAAGGTACGAAACAGCACATTTTACTTACTGACGCTTGCAGCAGCGATACGCAGTTTGTACGTACGTACATACATGTAGTTACCGTTTTCTCAATATATAATCATGAACTGCTTTAATCTACGGGGTGACGCATAAGATGTGTACCATTTTTGACCGCTCATATCTCGCCAACCAATGAATCGATTTAGGATAAATTTTTCAAAGGATGTTTCTCAAAAAGAATAACTTAGGGATGTGCAAACTTTTAGCATAAACGACAAACGGGCGCTGTGTAACGAAGAAAATTTTAAAAAATATTCTAGTTTTTTTTCGAAGAATGACTGACGGCGATCGTTCTCGGCGGAATGATTGACCGAAGTGTTATTCGTAGCGCCGAGTTGTTTCTTTCGCATTTTTTAATTTATAAAAGTGTTTTACGAGGAAAACACCATTTTCAGTTGGTAGACGACCCATGTTGAATTTAGTCACACTACACAAAAACATTCAGCTCATCGCTGCTGTGCACAAGAGACAAAAGATGCATGCAACTTGATGTACTAAGATTTTTATTTTCAGGCTTCGGTCTTGTTACACAGCCCCTTTGGTCGAATTGTGCTGAAAATTTGCACATCTCTAAGTTATTCTTTGAGGAACATCTGAAAAATATATTTATCCAAATCGGTTCATTGGTTGGCGAGATATGAGCTGTCAAAAAGTGGTACACTACTTTTGCGCCACCCTGTATAGATTACTAATTTTGTTAGGAATTCGAGGTGACTACCACTTACGAGACGGCCATTCCTCTGGTGTACGAACCGAACGATTTGCCAGTGACAGACGCCAGCCTGCTGAGCTCGCCGGTGCAATTTGATGAGCAGCCAATACAAGAGCCGCCAGAAGTCGACGTCGATTCATTACTAGAAGCGCTACCCGACGATCTCCGTAAAAATGACGCAATGCGAAAATTCATTGTGGAACACAAGGAAGATCAAAAGTTCTTAATGAATGCGCTCTACCGAGCAAGGAACCCTGACGACGAAAATGTTCTTCTACCTGGCGACCGTATTGACTCATTTGACGTCACGATGCTTAGTCCAGCGTTAGACGAATCGTCGTTGCCAGAGATCGCCGGCCAGCTGATCATATTCGATTTGGATGAAGACCCGCCGAGTTACTTGCAAAAGAGGGATACGGCATCAGTGGATGGTTAGTCAACTTTCACTTTCCTGTATAATACATTCTTTTTTGCCAGGTAAAAAAGCTGTTGAGAGGCGTTACAGTGAAGATTTACTCATATACACAAAAAAGTTTTATTTCTAACTTGATCACTGATGTTCTTGCAGCCGTGAATGGCACGTACGAAGAACTGGACGATGAGTTTGGTGACGACGAGCGTGATTTGAACGGGGATTCACCGCGTCGTCGCCGACAGAATGGCTGCGTAATTTCGTCGCGAGCGTTGTTAACATTGGTGTCATCTCTTGGCGGCTTGGCTGCGTTCTTCATGTTTATTTCGTGCGGCATGTGCTTTCGTTATTGTCGAGGCTCAGCAAAAACAATTCTCGACGAACATGATCAAAAAGCGCTGCCGTATGACCGATACCGAGAACCACGTCACAAACATAAATCACCGCACGGACATAAGTCAACGTCTCGATCACACAGTCGGCAGCCGGGTGGTGTGGCCCATTACAACAGCAGACCACATGGAGGCCGCAGATGAGTGCCACAACAAGTCTAAATGTCACACAATCTGTTCGCATGCATCTACTCGCTTTATTCACACCTGCACATACTGTAAGAACCATACTTTTTGGT